>OZ010573.1:68582236-68732236 GCA_963932145.1 Acanthosepion lycidas
AATGAGTCTCGCTCTTTCTCCCCACTCTCTCCTCTCTCTCTCACTCTCGTCACTCTCTCTATCGTTTTGTTTTGTCTTTGTTTTGATTTTAGATAGATTCCTTTTGAATGAAAATTTATCTTGATGCGAATACGTCCAACCAGGGTAGGTGCAAAGGTCCTGTGCCCCACCCACGAATCTATAATAAAGGCTCCCCCTGAATATATGATTCAAGGCCAATACTCTACTATTAGGTTGGGGCAAAAACAATGACGTAATAATGTCGTTTTTTGACGTAAAAAAATACGTCAAAAAACGACATTATTACGTCATTATTTTTGCACCAACCTAATGCATCCCAACTTTCGTAAGATTGTAGTATTCATATGAAATAGAAAGTTTGTTGTAACCTAATTATAAACAGTAATGGACCATATACAATATCGGGGAATAATTCAACTAGGAAAATTGAAAATAAATACAATGTACAAATTAGAGACATTTTAAAGAAATCAACAATGTTTCGCAGCAATTTTTGGCATCAACCTGAATTTTTCTTGTTAAAAGATGAATAAATTTAACATATTCAACATTATGGATAAAAAATAGTGAATTTAATATAGTGTTTTTGAGACTTACTATGAACAAAACAAATTCAGAGATTTGGACAAACAAAAAACAGAATAATGTCAAAATCCTTTAATTAATTTAATTTGTAACGTACACAAATGTCGGTAGAAAAAGGTGGATATTGTAAGATAGCGAGGGTCACAAAGCCCTCGGGACCCTCAATCAGTCTCCCACTTCCAGTCTGGGAGTTCGGGTGGTAGTACGCACCGAACTTGCGTCCAAATATAAAAAAAAATAAATCGATACGTTTTAATGAAAAATAATAATGACTGGGCAGTAAACGATCAGTTCTCAATGCTTTCTGCTTTTATTTCAAAGTGTAGATATATTTTATTTCAAAGTAAGATATATTCAAATCTTGAAATCTTTGAAACAAAAAATTTAAAATGAACATTTCATTCATAAATTGACTTGTTATAGTTAAGGAAAGTTTTACGAATAGATGCCAATTTGTTGAAGGCCAAGTAAAATTCAAATTTCAAACACTTTTATGCACTATATAAGAAGATATTTCTAAACAGAACTATTTTCGACATGGAAATCAAAAAAATCCTCGAATAAAAGAACAGTAATAAAGGATAGTTAATTAATGAAATAAACATTAAAAAAAAAATGCAAATTAATTAAACCTGGAGAGTGATATTGCCTAAAAGTAGATAATATAATATATAATACAAATATTGAGCACGTAATTGCATTTTTGTCCAGTGAACTGATATTGCTGCCACAATTAAGTATTGTTGGGTATATTACTAACAATGATTTTGTTTAGTTTCTTGTAAATAGATTAATTCATATTGTATATACTCATTGGGGATCTTTTTAATTTGTTGTTTTAATCCCCCTCACACACATACGACGATTTGTACATATGGGGACTATTTAGAAATTTCATTGTGACAATGAGGTATCATGGTAGATGTAATAAGAAAGACTAGTAAGAATGTATTGTTCTGGTGTTAGGAATATTGTTTGTGTGCTTGGGTCAGTGCTTGTGGCTAGCTAAGTTTAAAATTAAGACAGATGAAGACCGTCCTTTTCCCCATCCACTTTTTATAGGCCTTGTGCCACATTTTCTGTAATTTCACAGAAATAAAAATTGTAGTGCCATTGGTCTGCCAGTTGGCAGTTGGAGATTTGTCTTCAGCTGGGCTGATTAAGCTCTCTGCCTCCGGGCAGAAAGCATCCTCAGACGGGCTATGTCGAAGGGCAGAGTCTCGTCTCGGGAAACACCAACCCAACCCCGTTTTGCACAGGGAATTTTTGCCTGAGCCTACGAGTTCGAGAACCCCCACATTAAATTGGGCCTTGTGCTATATTTGAATGCGTGGGGCAGTTGGTAGATACCATCATTGCACTAGAGAGAGGGATCGGTGCTCGCACACGCGGCCAGCGCAATCGACGGTAAACATCAAATTACTATAAAGTAGACTGAGACTTTTTAATCTCAGAATTCGTTGGAGAATTGAGCTCCAATTTCGCATTTATTCTTATAGATTCTATAATATAGGTTTTACTTAATTAGCTATTATGTTTCTCTAACTCTTCAAATGTTGAATGTATAACTAATTCTAAATTTTATTTTCCCATCTTTACACTATATTAATTTTATTTTATAAATTGTCCCCTGTTCTGTCACACATGAAATAAAAAATAATTGTTTGTACGGAAAATAAGGATCTGGGTACATGAAATCGTTTTTAAATTAAGTGGCAACAGAAGAATTATCATTGAACTTTTAAAAGGTAAGCGTAAACATTAATTCAATACTTAAATGCGGCGATCAATTTTGAGTTCTGTAGTTTATTGATGCCTATTGCATCTACTCTTTCCTAGCTATTGTGATGATGGCCAAACCAAGAGTCCTTCACGGGAACTAGCTTAAATGCTGCATGATAGGGCGGCTTTAAAGCTAGCTTAAAATTTTTAAGCTAGCTGCAATTTTGGATATAAAAGGAAAATAAGATTTACTCCCCTTAAACCATGAAAGCAACAATAACGGCTAGTATAATATATTTAATATATATATATATATATTTTAACCTCGCATAATCTGGCACCCTGAATCTGAGCTCAACAAAAATCGTTCCCTGCGCTTAACTTTTCTAGGGCTTTTGAATGAGCTTTGAATCATTGAAATCAAATCGGACCCGTGGGAGAGGAGGAGTTGCTTGGACACACACACGCACAAACACACACACATACACTGTACTTATATATATATATATATATATATATATATATATACACACATACACACATATATATAAAGATATGTATATATATAATATATAAAGATAATATAATGAATAGATTTTTTTAATCCGACAATACTTCAAATACGCAGTGCTGTAGACGAAATGAGAACTGTTTAAAAATAAACAGTGCATCTACTCAAACACGGGTAGCCACTAAAAGTAACGTTTGAAGTAATATGCAAAACGGTAAAAACAAAAAAAAAATACATAGTCAGTATGAAGACGAATGTTGTTGTTAAGGAAACATCAGTCGACCTTGAAGTAAAACGACCTGGTAACCTTGACACATTTTCTCCATCCCACTTAGTTCATTTTTGACTTCTTCGTGACTCCATGCGCTTACCACGACACACCCTTCTCATCTTTTACGTTTTTCCCCTTTCTTTCTCTCCCACTCTCTCACTCGTCGTTTAGTTTTTACACTTCTCATTATTCCTCGCTCTGAATGCGTTTAACAACAAACAAAACAGATAGCCAAACTTTGCACCTGTCGTTTTTCGTGTCAGTTACTCTTAAATTTATTTTTCTCCCGTTCTTAGTCTATTTATTTATTACAATACACTCCTACTTTCTCTCTTTAATACGAAGTGACGCTGAAAGATTTTGGCTCGAATCATTTCTCAAAAATCTAATCAAAATACCACACATCTGAATTTTTTTCAAAATCCATTTTAGCATTCCCTTCTGTATATATGTGTATGTGTATATGTGTGTGTGTGTGTGTGTGTGTGTGCGCGCGCGCGTGTTCACTCTTGTTTGCATGCTTATGTCAGTGTATATGTGTATTTTATGAATGAAAAACTATTTTTTAATAACATCCGGTAATGCCAATGAGGCACGGTGGAGTAATGGGTAGCGGCTTCGATTGAAGAATCGCAGAGCCGAGTTCGAATTCCACTCCATTACATTCACTTACGTGCTAATACCCTTGGGAAAGGTATAAGTCCCCTTCTTCTACCCCGACCCATACCTGGTTCTGCCTTACATGGCAGCTAGTCTATCGCAGAAAGAAATGGCAGCCGGGGAAGAAATCTGCCTCGTCAATCATATATCGAAAGATACATGATCGCCTAAGCGTGTATGACTGAATGCCACATAACTGACTGAATGGTAATAGTGAGATTTGCCGTTTCTATGCGGGAAATTATATATATATATATTTTTTCTCTTAAAATAATTTTCCTTTTAACATCCTTCTTAAGTGCACTGTTATCGCTCTTTCTAGCATTGATAGTAGTTTCCTTCCTAACATTTTGTTTAAAAAAGTAGTGTGGTAAGTCAACATCATTTTATCATATCATCATTCTCTCCTCGAGTTACATGTTACATCAATTTTAGTTGTTGCTGTTGAAACTCTTTCGTTATTTGAAAAAAATCTTTGAGATTTCGTAGCGACAATCTACAGTTTGATGAAGTATTGTTTAAAGGATTCATTCACTTGAAGCCACTCTTAATCATTAATTTGAGGAAACATATATATGGATGATAGTTTAGGCATTTCTTGTAATATGCGTTATACTTTTGTACATGTAACGATGTTCGTCGCATTTTTCTTTATGTATCCAGGCATTTTACCACATTACAATATGGCGTAAAAAATTTTTAAATTTTTTTCATGGTATATTGTATCTTGCTTCTATACCTTGCCATCTCTAAGAGCACCCAAGACGCTTGTGGACATGGAAAAGCCCAGGAGATCATAATGATCCAGGTAGACTACATAGCAATCAGTAAAAGATTTAGAAATTGTGTATTTCAGTCCGTGTGTTGGGGCTGTACGGTAAACCGACTTTTTGTTAAATTCTTCCACATGTGAGGGCAGATAAATAAATAACATTTTACATTTGCGCATGTGGGACAATCACAATGAACCTACCTTGCATAGGTTTCTGCCTTGGTGGGTGGCAAACTTTTCATCCGTGTAAACTGATGTCGTAAAGTACAAAACAGATGGATACTGATTCATAAAGGCTATACAATATCGTTTAAGGAGAAGGAATAAGACTGATAAAAAGAAACTGATCAGGGTCGTAACAGCCGAAGGTGGTGGTGGTGGTGGTGTGTGTGTTGGGGGGTGCCTCCCCCCCAACATTTTTTTTATCAATTGCAGTATTTTTTACAGGGTTTTATTTCAACAAAATGCAATAAAGAAGGAAATACAAGAGAGAAACAATAACTATCAAAGTAAGGAGGTACTGGAAATTTTAAATGTTCTTGCTGCTAACCATGTTGACGGGCTTTGATAACTTAAGGCTAATTTTTTTGGCCCTCCCTCCAAAATCATATGTCTCTGCTACGGCCCTGTATATATGTATACATCTCTCTCTCTCTCTCTCTCTCTCTCTATATATATATATATATATATATATATATATATATATATATATATAAATCCTACACACACACACACACACACACATATATATATATATATATATATATATATATATATCTGTGAGTGTGTGTGTGTGTGTGTGTGTGTCAGCGTGTGTGCATACGTGGGGTTCTATTATCATTCGTACATACGCACACACGATCAAACAAACACGCAAATGAACTTTTACGTTTTTATTTTTAGTGAATACTCGTGTTTGGAATAGACGTCCAGATTTTTAATTTTATTTTTTGTGAATTGTGAAAACCCAAGGCTGGAATTATTGAAGAGTCACGACAATCCAGATAATTGCACTTATAAAAATATTTAAAGATATCAGTAAATAAAAGATAGAATACTGAGGAGAGTCCTGGAATACTGAGTTGATATTTGTCATTTGCACCTTAAAGAAAGACAACGAAAAGATACCAATAGGTGTAGGTTAATAGTTCGTGAAGTCGATTTAGTTGACCATTTATTTATTATAATAAGGCGCACTCAATAAAAGGCTCAAGAGCCACTCAAAGTAGACGACTACTGATCGAGGTGTGTGATATGAATGTAACTGAACAGGGATTTCGATTCGCACCGGTTGTCCTATACAAAATTCAACATTAACTAACAAAGTTTTGTATGTTGTAAAAATCGAGGAGAATGAATAATCAGTTAATGCTGGTGTGAAAACTGCTGATAAAATGATTCTTATTTAATAGTAGTAATAGAAAAAGATTTGCTCTCGTAAGCATAGTTATTGCTACGAATACATATTCTTCTGTGCACGTATTTATAATTACTTAGCAAATACACGGTGTCTTTTTTGCTTTAAATCTGCATGTGAGGTTTGATGGTCCGACGTCTATAAATTGCAGGGACGTAGTATCGAGGAATGGTGGTGTGTGGTACTGGCCTTGCCTCCCACCAAATTTTTACCTTTTTTATTTATTTTTACAGGGTTTTATTTTAATAAAATACAATAAAGAAAGAAAAAACTATCAAGGCAAAGAGGTGCTGGAAATTTTAAATGTTCTTGCCGCTAACCATGTTGGCGGCCTTTGATAACTTAAGGTTAAATTCTAAATTTTTTGGCACTCCCTTTAAAAAAAAATTGTTCTTTTCTACGGCTTTGCTAATAGAAACTGAGTGAAAGCGAGTGAAGAAAAATGAGAGAGCGAAACTAAAAAGCAAAGAGTAAAATGAAATGGACTCAAACAAGACAGAGTATTATCTCAGCATTTCAACTACCATCCGTAGATACTAATTGTGAGCGGATGTGAATCATACAGAAATTCAGAGGGTCACCTCGACGTGGTGCAATGGTTAGCAAACTTGTCTCACGAGATCAGTTACGTATTAGAAATGAGTTCGATCCTCGCTGGGTGACCCATACTTTAGGCATTGTGCCTCATCTTTTCTAAGCTACGCTTAGAAAATCTTTATACAAAAATTCAAAGGACACTCCTCATATGTAATACGTGAAAATTCACATGAAAAATAGTTCATTACCTTCTTTCTTTTGATCATTTCACCCTAAGCAAGGTAATAAAGCCATTGACACGCAAGGGGGCGCCTGAGCGTTAGAGAATATGAGAAAAAAACATTATTAAGGAGAGAGAACAATAAAAGAACAAGAATTAAGCAGACAGTAGATAACGATTGACATTGCATTTAAATCTTTGAAGTTTAAAGCTGACTGGAAAACAAGAAGCCAGAAGAAATTTCCATAATCGAGAACAACGAGAGAAGAAACTGCTAGCATAGAACTTATGGTTACATCTCTCCATTTCAACTATAAAATGATGAAACCTTGCTTCTAATTATAATAATAAAGCTATCTGAGTTAAAAGAAAAAAAAATATGTCTTCGTGAAAAGATACAACTTATATCTTTTTCACCTAAAATTAGTTTTCAGTTAAAAATAGATACCTGAATAATGTTCCTAAAATTATTCGAATATCTGGATTAGTTTCTGTAATAAGATGAATTATAAATAATTTTTGTCTCTCTTTTGTTTATGTCTTTTACAATTCTTCATGGTGATCTTTAAAATCTCAAATGAAGAGCCGTAACATCTTATTCATTCTCCTCTGTCATATTATTTGATATGATCTATGCGGTTACTGTTTTTAATAAGCTTAAAATATGCACCCAAATTACCGTATTTGGAGACTTGTAATTGTAGTGCTGTCATTAGCCGTTTCCATACAACATTAGGCAGTTCGTGACCGAACAGTTAGAGTTACTGTAATCTGAAATTTATAAAATCTTTTTCTCGATATAATTTTTCAGGAAAATAGACTTCTTAAAGTCTATTAACTGTTATCACTCTTTCTCGTACTGATAAGTGTTTCCTTCCAAGCCTTTTGTTTTTGGTAATGCCGAAATTTAACATTTCGATTATATTTGTTCTAACGCTTTTTTATTGTTGTAATATACTTACTTACATTACTTGTAATATGTTGTAATATACTTACATCTTAATACAACCAGAATAGCAGAATAGCTAAAAAAAAAAAGCAATGATAAACATGCATGTTACTCAAATAGATTTTACATACCGCTATATTATGCAATAAATTATATACAAATATATAAATACGTCATACTAGAGAAATTATAGCGTGTGGATACAACAAACAGTGTGAAAAGGATGAAAAGCGACAGTGTTTTACTTGTAATATTTCCACGAATGGAAAGCGAACAGGCCGGTGATGTAATTCAAGTACCTGGTTGAGACCATGTGGTTTCCTTTCTTTTCTTAACAGTCATGTGAAGAAAATGGACAATCATGTCTTGATTCCCCGCTGTCTACATAGTAACTGCATGAGCAGACATGTCTTGTCTCTACCCTTGCTAAATAGCAACGAAGGGTTTTTCGTCACTGCACGAACTGAACTCACCGGAAGTTATGTAACCCTCGTGAATTCATTCTACCCAAAGAGAGATAAACACCTTTCCATCTCTACAGCTTTTTGTGATTTTGTAGCGCCGGTCTATAGGGTCTGATGAAGGAGCATTTTCTTTGAGATTTACAGGATTTATTCAATTGAAACCATTTTTAATCATTAATCTGAGGAAATGGTTGTACATAGCTGATAGTTTAGGCATTTATGAATTAGCTAGATATCGTATATGACATCCTTATAAGAATATAGATCTGATGAAGCTATAACACATATTTTATTCCCAGAAAATGGCTCAGAAATCGCTCTGCTCCATGCGAAGATGAGGCCTCATGTGACTTAATTTTATTTCTAGAATACAACTATCGTAGGCGCGCTATAATTTTACATCAGGCAGTCGCTAATACCTAACCTGACTCCATAATAATATTTACTCAAACATTAATATATTATTATTATTATTATTATTATTATTATTAATATTATTGGTATTGTTAAAGGAATTATGGTGACAAAATTACCAGCGACGTTCGTCAGCACTAGCTGAACCATCCAACCGAAATATGCCTCAACACGCTCCTATCATTAACTTGTAGGAATTCACAGAAGAATGAAACGTAACTAAAAAGAAATACCGCCAATGGTAAAACACTAACCTGTGAATCATAACAATAATATCACAGAGAAATATGTCCTTCATACAAAGCCGCCGAAGAAGAATAACTGATGAAAAGGTGGATGTGTTAACATTACTATTTTTTATTTTATGTTCAATTTTAATACTGACTTGCTTTTTATATACAGTATTTTTCTGCTATAGTTAACGTGTTTTTATAATGCTTTGTAATATACTTATAACGTTTTAAATGATAATTGCTTACATATCCAAAAGCCTTTTTTCAGGAATATGCCATCCTGAAATTCCATCGTCTAATATGCCTGTGCATTTTTTATATTGTCAAATATGGTAATTTATTCTTCAACTTCACACTATTTATTATGCAAACTAGTGTAGTTATAACATAAAAATGGCAGTATTTGTTAGAAAGCCTTAATAGCGAGATGCGATTAAACAACATACTTAAAACAATGTATTGAGATTCAATAAAGCGTAGATAAAGAATTCACAACTGAAATAGAGTCCAATGAAAAGTTTAATTATCCGTTCCCTTTATATTTTTTATACTTTCAATGGTATCTATAAGTCATTGATTACTGGTATTATATAAATCGCTTATTGCTGAATATCTTTTCCTGTTAAAAATGTTATGCGATTAATATGTGAAATGGAAATGTCACGGAAGAAAAAGATTAACAACAGAACGAGTTGAAGCAAGACGATTATTAAATAGACAAAGGTATCTGAGTGCGTCACTTGAAAGGCTTGAACAAATAAGACTACAATCTAAGAAACGTAGAAGTAGAAGAAGTGATTAATTAAACTTTTTTTTTTATTTTGCTCGGGAGCTATTTTTGTCTAAATGAAAATAAATATTTTATTTGTATAGATTATTAAAACGATTAAGGGAAGTAATCACTCATAAATTGACTAACTTAAGTTGATTTACCTCTATTCCTATTACGAATGGGACAGGAAATATATAAATAAATATACCGGAAATATATAAATAAATACACATTGATAATTATTATATGGTTGATTGGGGATAAAGATTGAATCTTTCTTAACTTTGATTAAGTAAATCTTGTCAGCACGAGTGTAAAATCCCAAGTTGACTCGTCTACATCGAGCAAGATTAGAGATTAGTTATAATGAGAGTAGAATGATTCTTTATTGGTGGTGAGTTGGTCTAGTAAACAATACAATTCATAATTATACTCATTATGCTCAAAAGAAATTAGCGACTCTGTTGTGGGACGCAATTTCAGATTGGACCTTTCTTCCCTCTACACCGGTTTCTTGGTATTTATCGTTGTTTTCTACCTTGTATCCGCTTCATTCGTTCGTTCTATCACAACTGCACGTATCATACGATGTACCCCAACAGAACTCACCCTCTCCTCCAAGATGGTCTACTTATATTCGCGAGTCGCCACTCACTTGCCCAGATCATAAACATACTAGACATCCGGGCACCTCAGAATCGAGCACCAACACACCCGGATGTCACTCCTCGATTCTATCCAACTACATTAATATTATGTAAAGTTGTTAATGACCCAATTTATTGTAGGACAACAAAAAAAAAGGTCTCGTTTAACGGAACGACGCACTCGCCTTCTATGAACTGAAGTCTTACATGCCAGACAAAGACGAACTCTCTTTCGTCGAGAATAAGGCAAGTTTTGTTCACCATTTCTGTCATTCCACTCGGGTCCTGGTTCACTGTATCTGCTGCACTCATTCCACACCACTTCTTATACCAAGGAGAAACAAACGAAACGTGTGAAATAAGAAAAGTCTATTTCATAATCTTTGTTGTCAACAAAAAATAGATAGATAGATAGATAGATAGATAGATAGATAGGTAGATAGATAGATAGATAGATCGGAACGAACAATCATTTAGACAATTTCTAGATACACTATGGACAAAAAAATTCTTGTTTGCCCGCAAGAAAAAAACATTGAAAAACTTAACGGAAGTACTTTGTCAGTCATTTCTAATGAAGCATATTAGAAAGAGATTGCTACTCAAATTTACAACTAGTATATGTACACGTACACATGCACATCTATGGAGATACGCACACACGTAAATACATAAACATGAATATTACATTCGTTACAGTCAACGTAAAGCAAATTGTACTCAGCATTGTCATTTCTTTGCGCATCAAATTACGAAGTATATAGGACATGATGAGTTAGAAGCCATTGTCAAAATGCAAGATAAAGAACACAAACAGAATTATTAAAGTTTGTAATGAAAAGAAAATTTTTTTTTTAAAAGATGAAACATCAACAATGATGCAAGCAAGAGAAGCAATATAGTTAAAGCAAATCAAACAGGTAAGAAGGCAAAATAATTCACAAACTATGAGTTGGTGTTTGTACACAAAAGCAAAGTCGGCCAAGCGAACGCAGTAGGGTTGTTTAGTAGTGAAGGCAGATCTTGACTGGGGTTATTTACTTCGCCTCCCCACAAAGCAGGATGTGGCACAAGGCCGTTTTTTTGTGTGGAGTGAATCCGAGACTGTAGGCTTGGGCAAAATTTTCCCATAGACCCCGCATACACGGGGTAGGGCTTGTCTACCTCCCGAGACGTGACTCTGCCCTTCGGCATAGGCTCGTCTAGGTTCCTCTTTGCCAGAAGGTAGAATTCGACAAGTCAGCCCGAAACGCCTGAGATGGTAGATCTGGACTGAGTCATGTCAAAATACAAGCCGCCCCATTTTATTGGCTAAGAAAAATATCCCAGCATATATTTTGTATCCTTCTGACTATAAAAAGAGGAGGACAAAAACTTTCGCAATCATTCCCTAACCTAGTATCCTGGATCCCAAGATAGTCAGGGGGCGGGGTGCTACCTGGAGGTCATCGGGCGATCGTAGCTTGGTTGATCTGATCGGCGAATTTGGGCTCGTCGATAGATACCGGGTTGATCATCCGGGGTGGAAGATGTGGACGTGGGCTCTTAAGTGTCTGTCTCCCCGGGTAGCCAGCTACCTGGATAGAATGTTAATTAGAAGGGTCGATCTAAATTTGGCAGATTATCCCATCGTTTAGACTACTCGGGCCATAGACTCGTCTGTGTCCGGATGGTATTAGGCGCTAGGCCTAGAATGGCTGGACACTAGAAGTTCAATTTGTCTTTACTGGATAGGCGGGACTTTCGGCAACAGCTGACTAGATTAGTGCAATCGGAACTAGTGGGGCGGTTATTGGGAATAAGTGGAGGGAGAGGCTTAAGGATAGCATTAGGTTTTTCATCACCGAATATAGCCAACGACTCGTCTTAGACAGGGCTAAGATGGTGAAAACTCTCGAGGATAGTCTGTCTCGGACGGAGGCTAGATGGATTCCCTAGAGATAGCACTAGCTAGACAGGCTCTGGAGCTTGAGACTAGCGAGTACTATCAGGGTCAGGTAATTAGACATAAGTTAAAACAGATGTCTAATGAAGCTGTGAATATGGGCGCATAATTGCGCAAGGAAGAGATCCGTTGAGGTTCCGGTCGATTCATTTGCGAGGTCAATACCCCGGAGGATCATACTCTGAGGTCGACTGAGAGCATTTGTGAGGCGTTTCGGCGGCATTTCGAGAGTCGTTTTACCAAGGAGACTGGTCTCAGTAGTGATGTGTTTCGCAGCTATTTTGCTGACTTTCCTCAACTTTCGTCGACTGGAGCGGCTAGCTCCGATGATGAGATCATAGTGGGCGAAAGAAGGTCGGCAGTGTCAAGTCTCTGGGAATTGATAGACTGCCCCACGAATTGCACTTAAAGCTATGGCACATCTTTGTTCCGATTTTGACAGTGGTATTCAACAACTGGTTCCGGCAGGGGTCCATCCCGGATCGGATCTCCAGGAGTGTGATCACATTGTTGAAAAAGGTCAAGAGTGTTAGGCGGGAATTAGATGATTATAAAGCCATAACTCTGCTAGACATAGACTTAAAGATTTTGGCCAGGATCCTGACGGAATGTTTGCACTGAGTTACCGCGAGCTTGTTAAGACTCGACCAGACTTGTGCTGTGAGGGAACGAACAATTCAAAGCAACCTGCCTCTGGTCCACACGATCATAGAGGAAGACGGCAAGGAAGCCGTGCTGATCAATTTAGATCAGTCCAAGTCATTCGATAGGGTCGACCATCAGTACCGGTCGGTTCGTCAGAGTTGTCCGCTGTCGCTTTACTTTACGCTTTGGCGTTGGAGCTCCTCCTCCGCTGGCTAAGGGACAGGGCATGCAGTCCGGTCCTACACGGAAACGCCGTCCTAGAGGTCGATGACATGTCTATTTTGATGTCGTGCCGTAGCGACATTGAGGTGGTACAAAAGGCGCTTGAGCGGTATGAGAAGGTAACGGGGGCCAAAATTAACCGCGACTAGTCATCCGGCTTGCAATTAGGTGCCTGGAAAGGGGGTCGTGCTTCCGGGGCCCTTTAGCTGGACAGACGGACAAGTCTGCATTCTTGGAGTGTGGATGGGCTCAGTCTCCAGCTGAAGAAGAATTGGTCCAAAGTCGAAGCGGCTATTCGGACTTGGCTTCGACGGCGGTTGTCCATAAAGGGAAAGGCGGAGGCGTGTGCCACTTATGTCTTTCCGATTATCCTTTATCGATTGGCTGTACTTCCTCTCTGCAAGAACAGAAAGAAGGCGCTCGATTGTTTGTTGGCCTCCCTCTTGTGGGGTGGTCACAAGCATCTGGTCCGTAGAGAGACTTGCCCAGCCTTTGTGTCATGGTAGGCTGGAAATGCCGCAATTGTTGTGCCATCAGCACGCTTCAAGGTTGATATTCCTACGCCGTGCGTTGACGGAAGATTTGATTTGAGAGAGAGTGTTAGGGACGCCTTCTCTTGCATTACCATCACTCTATCCGTTTCCGAGGCTGGGCGCCAACGTAATCAAATCAATCGAAATTCCTGCGAGAGTGTCGGGCGTCCTTACGGGCTCTGTGTCGGTCCAGTGACATTTCACGGCCTGGTAGGACATTGCATCGTGATTTAGTGGCCGGCTCGGTTTGTCGACATCAGAGTTACGCTCTTTCTGGTCTTGGGCGCCAGCGGCTAACTACCTTGGCAACCCTGAGTTTTCGCTTACCTGGCGATTGATTTGTAACGTGCTACCTCTCAATGACGTAGTTTTCTGATGAGGCTGTGCGGATTTGCCCGACTGTCATCGGTGTGACCTCGGTTTAGAAGAAACGGCTTTGCACGCCTTTCTACCAATGTCTTCAGGTGCGCCTTTTCTGGAACTATATCGGCGAGTTGGCGGCTCGTATTGCTCTCGATCGGCTCGTGTCCATTGATTTCGCGTACGCTTATGACAACCTGTCGCCCACGTTCTCCAGGGTGAAACGGGTGGTGTTTCTCACGTTGCTAGCCATTCCAAGAATGGTGTTATGGACATCGCGAATAGAGGAAATTTTGCGATATGATAGTTATTCTCATCAGGATCTGGTTGGATTCTTTGGGATCATCCCAGGATGAAGATCAGATCTGATAGAAAAGGTTTGATATCGACAGATTTCAGCAAAAGGTGGGTATCTCAGTCGAGCCTGGTTCGCGTGAACGGAGCTAGCCTTGTTTTTTTTAAGACCCCTTGAGAACAACGGAGCGGTTTCCTGTGAAGCCTCCCCCTGTTTTATTTTTTTTTTTACTAGTTAACGTGTATAAGTGTTGTTCCCGTCCTGTTCCCGGTACTTTAGTTATGAGACATGTCGAGATTCCTCAACTCCCCAGTTTGTTTTTCTCCCCTTTTTACATCTCGGCTGGGTCGGACTTTTTCCCACTTCACTGTTCAATTTTTCCTTTCCAACTCCATTAGTATGAGTGCTGCTTGATTCTGCTGAGCGGCAGAATACAATGACCACTCTCATTATTTTGACGGGTGGACGGGTCCTATCATCTGTTTTGTTTTTAGTTTGTTTTTCATTCATTCGTTAGTTTTGTTTTGGGGTTCATCCCCACCCCCATCATTTTCATTATTATATAAAATTTTATATATTTTGGTAAAAAAAAGGAAATAATACCATTAAAAGACATTATAAATTTTGACATCATGGGGTGTTTTGTAGGTCCCTTGTGAATATGTGGTATTGTGGTACATGTAGGATTGGGAGGTGATGGACAAGTTCTTGTGGTGATTGAGCATATTGTATTCAATGAATGGATTGTGGTTGTGATTAAATAGGACTAGGATAGTCACTGGGTACCAGCCTTTTCCACTTCCCATTCGGCCTTGTGCCACAATTTTTGTTTTTAAAAAAACAAAAAAAAAAAAAACAGAAATAAAAATTAATTCACTATCCTAGTGGGAAATCGACAGGGCATAAACCCTATTTCCAACACAATTATATACCTACATACATATATACCTTCGACCCAATAGCAAACAATAATTACAAACATGCCAAAAAGATTCCACAATACGACACAGACCGTTTAAAACAAAGTGTCTATTGGTCAGAAATTAGGATCACCAATTGAAATATTTGACCACTCAGTGAAAACGAAAACCTTATTTTTCTTGAGCCAAATTTTGGGAAAGGTTTTCTTTAAAAAAAACTTACAGATTTCGACTTTCAGCGTGCAGAGATGCAGATGACTCGAAACCATTCAAACATAAGAAAAGACGTGGCTACATATCTATTTCAACCTCAACAACCCCGTACATACCGAAAGAAACATTGTCGATGACTTCCAACCAATCATCTCCAACAACAGCAACTGCCAGTGAATCTTTGCTTTTTCTCAACCGCAGCGTTAACCGTGGACCAACTCCTCAAAAGCCTTTTCTAAACCACAGATTTTTTACTGTGGACGAACTACTCAGACTTGAATTCAACTAAAGACTATTTCTGCTCCCTTTTAACTCTTGAATTCATGTACATATGTTTGTATTAGGCTGGTGCAAAAATAATATCGTTTTTGACGTATTTTTAACGTCAAAAAACGATATTATTTTTGCACCAACCTAATAATTACAAAGGATTTATTTAACTGGCATACCCACGATTTCTTTCTTTTTATTTTATAATTGTTTGGAATTAGGAAGTTTGGATTTGTAATAGAAAAAAAAACCTGGATTACAAAATTTCCTACAAGCACTTATTTCGATTAACTGTGTCACTTAGAACGATTACTTCGCTACTTAGGTAAATGTAAAACAATCTTAGTTGACAATAATATGATTGGCAGATGCTATAAAAATGCACTGTTCATTATTTACGGTTAATTTATTTAAATGATGCACTAACTAATGTTTGCTTCATATGTCAATAATTATAAATAAAATGATGCAATAAAATAAGTAACCATGTAATCGTTTTAAGTTCTCTGAATATCGGTGCAGTTTGTTTACATTTTTAAAAAATCTGTATTTATAGCAATGAGAGAAATTTTGTAAACTAAACTACCCGTGATCCGTTGGGTCACTGATGGTGCAGGTTATAAAACATTGAAGTTGATTTCAACATTTCATTGAAATGAAAGTTAATCTTATTATGATTCAGTTAAATATCTCAATTCGTTCGTGTCGTCATTGGTCTGGTATATAAGTTCTTCATGTTTAACATTTTACTGATTGTTTACAGCATTTAATAGGAATAGAACTTCTGGGATAAACTTGAACTTTAAAAATATTTTTTTTATACGCCAAAAAATATTTTAAAATCATATTGACTTGAAAATATTATTATGCCAAAAATATTTGAAAATATTATTATGCCAAAAAATAATTTTTAAAATATTTAAAATATTGTTTGTTTAAAGAAAGCTGAAATATAAATTATTACTCTATAAACAACTGGACGAAACAGCAAAGCGAGATCTCTTTGAGTCTGTCTTTAACTTTAAAATATTTTAATTAAAAGAATTGTGTTAAAATAAAAATACTTACTGTATAAACAAATCGTAAATCATTATGCGACGGACGGACGCATCACTCAAGCACGCAATCACACACTTTTAGCATTAGATAGATAGATAGATAGATAGATAGATAGATAGATAGATAGATAGATAGATAGATAGATAGATATTCTGTATTCTGGTAATAAAAAAGATCAGAATAGGATAAAGTCACTTTATAATGCGAGTTCTCAACGTAAACGTTTCCGTTCCTTTGCTACACGACGCAGTCGTCCGTTTCAATATTTCTTGTTGAACAACAAATACAAAGCTTAAAACGGGGTTAAGAGGAAGGATTGTCTTCTTATCGCTTCTCGAGTCGAAAGCCCGAGAGCCCACATTAAGTCCGGCGGATCCTTCTCTTCAAGCAATAGATCTCCTCCAGAAAGAAGCTAGGGAAAGTACCGAGAGACTAGACTATTTTTAACTGTCGTCTCAAATGTCCGTGCTCCACTTTAAACTCGGCCTTGTGCCACATTCCTTTCGAGAAGATGGGGATAAATATCATCAGCGACCAATTGGTTTAACAATTTTCTTTTCACCGAAACTTCACATTAACCTTTCTTTCTCGGGCTATAGGAGTGTTGTACACGTAGCGTAGTGATTATCTATCTCATTTTCCCACTAGCCAAGAGTTAATAGCAGGACAGACTGGGTTGACTAGCCTTGGGTAGCAAATAGACGAGGAAAAGGAAAACTGTGAATTCAAAACCCACCTGAAAATTTAGTTTGGTTTATCTTTTTTTACGGTATATCAACCTCAATGGGTTATTTAATGCAGACAATTTTTTTAGAATAGGTTCGTATGAATAGAATATGTATTCTTTGTAAGAAATCAGTTTGAATATAAGGTTTCTTTGATGCATTTTTGTAAAGATTTTCTATCGAGAGTCAAATGTATTGCTGGTAATATTTTTAAAAAAACATGCATTCCTTGTATTTTTACTATAAAAATCTATTTTTATACTTTCATAGTGTTTTAACACCTTGTCCATAGCTGGGACCCTAACAGGTGCTACCACCTCAGGTCAAAGTGGACCTGAGAATAACAGCAATTAAGAGGTGCTTCCACACTCCTCAAAACCGTCCGATCAGAGGCTGTGATGCCGGATATTATTTATCGTCATACCCAGGATGCCGCCTGAAGAGGAATAATAATAATAATACTAATAAAATAATAATAATAATAATAATAATAATAATAATAATAATAATAAAATAATAATAATTATAATAATAATTGAAAAAATTATCCCATTGAATATTTGCAATGTACAAAATAATTTACAAGAAACTAGTGAAAAACGTATAAGAAGCACCCAACCAATCCTAATCGTGGCAGAAATAACAGTTAACTAGCTGAAAATATACACGTGCACACACACATACACACACACACACACACACACACACTCACTCATATATGCGCACACAGACACACACACACACACACATATAGATACAGGTTGCGTAAGGTATTTGAGGAGAGATTTGTTTATAGAAAAAACTATATTACTGAAAAATATTATGAGCATAAAAACAAATGAACTTTTTTATAATTTTATTCAATAAAGCCACCTTCAGCTTCAATAACTGCTTCTATGCGAGATGGAAAACGTCCTCGAGAGCCATAGCTCGAGCTTCGCCATTATTATCGATATATATATATATATATATATATATATATATATATATATATATATATATATATATATATATATATATATATTCAGTTATGGACGTAAGCACGTCATATTGTTGCCTGAGAGTAGATCGTGAGAGGTAAGATGCTTAACCACTTCGGCATTTATTTAAGCCTCGAAGACATTGCCGAAAATCGGTAGGCGATTGATAGGGCGGTAGTTGGCGAGGTCAGAAGGTTCTCCAGAGTTCTTAAACAGGGGCTACAGAAGAGGACTTCCAACAAGCTGGAAAGACTACAGAAGAGGACTTCCAACAAGCTGTGAGACAATAGTTATATAGTAACTTCGCTTCCTTGAGGACACACTTACACTCGTTAGGGGCCGAGACAAAGAGACATCTGCTGCAATCAGACATATCATTGTGGTACAGTCTGAAGAATTGATTTCTGTGCGCTATCGCGGTCGAGGAAGCAGGCGAGAACCAATGAGATAAACGCTGTTTTACTTGGTATTTCCTTGCGGGAGTGAAAGCATCGATGCCGATTTTCGCCCAGGAGGAAACCCCAGACGCATGTTTTTGAACGTGTTTGAAAAGTCCAACGATTCCCAGTCTACTCGTTGATAACAGAAAGATATTCGGTTGGTAGGAGGTTCATGTCTGGTGTGGGAGCGGATGAAAACGTTTGCAGACACTACTCCATGATCAGAGTTGTCAACGGGGCAGAGCTGCGTCGCGCGACAAGAGTCAGCGATAGAGAAAAAAACAGATCGATACAAAAGCGTTTAAGTCATGGTTTCTAGGAAAACACATAGGAAAGTCAACTACTTGCTTGAGGGATGTAGCAATAACCAAAAAAATGTATGTCTTCAAATACCTTATTCACTCTGTATATATTAATATAATTATAATTTTGTAATAATTATTTTAACATGTCGATGCACACACGGCTTTTTTATTTGAGGCACTCACGCGTCTGCACGAAAATACAAAAACTCCAAACCGAAAAGCATCTCACATCTATTAGAGTGCTGTAATCTCAGTCACCTAACGGGAACTGGGGAATCAAATGAAAGAAAAAATGGGGCAACGACGCAGACGTTTCATTGTTCAAGAAATTTGTATATACTTTTTTTATTTTTTTAAGTTTTTAAAAATCATTTTAACCAAGCGAGGCGATATTGCTGCTAGGACGCAAGGGATTACTGGGAGAGAAAGAGAATGAGGAGAAAGGACAATAAAAAAACAAGATTCAAGAAAATACAATATGGTGATTGACGTTCCATTTAAATTTTTGAAGATTGTAGGTGATAGAGAAGCAAGAAATAGGAAGGGAGTTCCATAGGCGAGAAGTGAGAAAAAATGAACTATTTGAATAGAACATACGGTTGCATCTAGCTAGATCAACATTAAAACGGTGAGACCTAGTTGCCAATCTAGTAACACGCTTAAATTCATGCGGTTGAGTCACCAAAGCTGATCAGAATAATTGTCATGTCATAATTCATTTTAAATATTTTGGTTTACGTTTACTAAATATATTGTTATAATTCCCAAACGTTTGAGTCACGGCGCACTTTAGAACATTTAGAAATATTCTCGAATATTTTCTACATAAACCTCACGTGGTCAACTACAAAACTGTGGGGCTCGTTACATACAGAGTCGATGTATTTGTTATGCACCCTCCAAACTGACAAATATTATAAGGAGAACCAAACATCTCCATTTTTAGCTGACTGCTACATTTTGTTTTCAATGATGCTCACTCTGTACAAGGCCTATGAGGCGCTGTTTATGGGGATATCTGGGGAAGATAACCGGTTAACGATTAACGATTAAAGATTGTAATGATCGGGGTAAGCATCCTTTTGTGAATCGGTTCCACAAAGCAGCAGTTCGTGGGATGAAGTTGCTCGAGTGGAAGTTACATCTCACCAATGGAATACGAAGGGAATGAAGGTAGTTCGCTGCAATGACCGTGTCATGGCCGGTCTTAGTCGTGAAGGTTAGAACTAGTGGAACTAAGGAATGTAGTTCATCTGAATACGTTTCGTTGAAATATATACATATGTGATCTTTATTAAAAATCTCAATTCGTATTTTTCAAATTCTGAAATATAATCTTGCACTTTCACGGTGCACCGTATTTCATCTTGGGCTACATCAGTGTGATGTTGTATACAGTTTGAGAAATGCCTATATATAGCGTGACATAATGGTACTATATATCTTTGATTGAATCAAAATATACTATTAAGAGTGTCAAAAATGCTTACTTCCCTTTATACATTACTAACTTCTGTTTATTCCCAAGCAGCGATCTAAATGCTAAGATGGTTAAAACTTTCCTAACGAAAATGGTTTTATTTCTATAGCGAAGAAAACGGTGACTTACCTCGTCAAACCAAGCGACAGCGTGTCGCGTGTATTCTACGACGGAAAAAGTGGCGAAAAAGAAAACTACTTACCAAACAGAAGGGCACGTATTCCGCATAACATGCTGAAAATGGAATAATTGAATTGAAAAAAACAAGTCAATGGCAGGAGTCGCTATAAAAGTATTTTGATATGCAAATTACGGAAAATCCTATCCTAGCTGTCGACGAATGGAAGAAATAGGTTCTGCCGATAAAAGCAGTTGGTGTTCTCAATTCGGGAGGAAAAATTCGGGCATTTTTGGTTTCGGCGTTTGTTAGTGAGCGAGTTATTTTTCTGACTGGTTACACGCATTGTGATTTGAAATAGTACTGGCGAATCGAGTTTTCAGCATTTCTTTCTGCCCACGATATTCGAGTCTGGACTTACAGTGATTCTTCTTTGTCTTGTGGAAGTAATCTGCGACAAATACTTCCTTTGCTTTCAGAACGCTTACAATTTCATTAACTAAGTCATCAAAAAAACAAAAAACAGATTGCAAATGAGAAACAAAATACAGTTATTATTTAACAGATTTTTAAAGCTAAATATGCAAAGTATTAATTAATAAATTAAACAAGAAACGCTTATATCTTGTCTAAGGAAAGTTGGACAAGATATAAGACACATGCTAGCAGCTACAGATGAATGATAAAATCCGCATTATTGCAGGTCTTTGCACTTTTTGACCTAAGCTCAAACCTCAGAAGGGCATCCTCTCATATTTTGCATCTCCTCTATGAGCTCATTGTCATTTCTTGGCGCATGAGGCGTTCCTAACGAAGGTACCACCTCTCCCCAGTGTCAGGGGCTTGGAGTATTTACCCTGATATCAGTAGATTAATGCCGATGGAGCTGAGCAGATTTCGTCCACAGTCTTTGTAAACGTCGGAAGGGCTCCTCGATACGGTGCAATGATTAGCGAACTTGTCTCGCTAGAACAGTCACGACTGAGTTCGATCCTCAGAGGGTGTCACATTTAAGATACGCTTAGAAATCACCATGTAAGCGTGGGACTTCCACTCGGCCTCGTGGGATATTCTGTCCATGTAGATGTAAAATAGCAGTCCACATTTAACTGATATAATATTTGCGAACACAAATGGACAGACAATCAACGTTATATATTTTTAGGATTTTGAGCAGATACACAAACTTTGGACTTTATATATAGGATAAAGGGGAAGGGAAAATGATATTTTACAAAAACTATTCATAAGAAAAAAGTTATTAAACATGTTTTCAATTATCTCTTGCATGATCATAACAGTTAATATCGGATTTCTCATATTTATTAATATGCCCCTTTCTTATTTGATCTGTTTCAAGGGTTATAATAAAATAATTCCACTGAAAGGGTCATGGAAAGTTTTTGGCTGTCACCTAAAATTTATTTGTGTCAAATGATATTGCCTCTTCCAAAAGGAATATCCCAGACTTCAAAGGAATCAAAAGTAAACAAATTGCTCTTAAAATGAATAATAAACATCTCTCAAGGTCAAAATGCCTCCGTCTCTTAAACCGTTGAAGATTGTCCTTCAGATCACCGTTGTGATGTTTCACTCAACCAAAAATCTTCGTCACTGGCTATTGCTCGTATCGCTGGAAGTGAGTGCACACCCCTAAGTGTTCATGTTCACCTCATTTTTTGGCTATTTACCCCTGTTCTCCAACATCTTGTTCAGTATCTGTCTATATTTCTGAGATGAGGCATTATGTACATCATTTACATTATTCGGACTATTGTCCTCATCTTTGTCGCCATATTTATGACAACGTTTCGGCCGTTGTACGCTCCGGCCTTCTTCAGGTGGTTGGAATGCAGAATTTAACCCTTTATTTCGCTCACTGGGATAGACTGTTCTAGTTCCACGTGCCATGTTTAATGGATGTCAGTTATCAGTTATCAGTTATCTCCTGTTAATTTCCCTCTGAAAGTTCTCCACTGCCTTAACCGGGTATCTTTGGGTCCTGTCACTGGATCTAACCAACGCCTTTATCCACTGTGCCATGTGTCCTAGAGGGCATCTGTGTATGAATTTCTGGGTATTATAAACCTAATGTCTTCAGCAACCATTTTTACCAATGCTCATATTGCAATTTTTAGCTGTTATCATTACATGTTTTTACCAGAGCTCATATTGCAACTTTTGTTGTTGTTATCGCTTTTCTCTGGCACTCCTTATTACTAGTTCCCATATTGTATTCATTTCTACGCTTGGTCGGTTCAGGAGATTTTTTTTGGCTTAGCATATGTGCTGATCCCTTAAGTTTACGAATTTTCCAATGGTGTTCCTTGTCTATGATCTCAACCTGATCCCACAGAGGGCGGTGATCTCCCTTCTCCCTCCATATGTGGTCAGCCACGCCTGATTTTTCCACTTGCCCTCGTGTTTCAGCTTTCTGGTCTAGTCCCCCATCTACATACTTACAGGGCTCGATATTGCTTAACTTCGGTGATTAAACAAAAACGAGAACCAGTGTTTTCAGCAATATATTTGGGGTTAAAATCTAACTTGTATTGGTGCCCAAAGACATGGCGGGGCGCTAACATATACATGTGCATGTTAGCACACCAAGTCAATTAAAATCAGAAGATTATTATTATTATTATTATTGATTGTTCTCACCAAAAGTCACTGGTGACCATTATCCGTGAGTTAGCGACTACAAGTTCCTTCTATACTCAAGTATTTTTATTAGTGTTGATAAAAATGCTGTCGTCTGAAAGATTCAGACTCTGCCTTTAATTTTCACATCCCACGGTTTTTTCACAGTGTCTGATACCGACTGGCACGACCGTCACCTTCACGTTTCCCGACTTCCTTAGTTCTCTGACATGGTCGAGATAATTGATAAACATGCTAGTTTCTATCTTCGTTTTAAATTGTCTGTAGCAAGTTATTTTTCTTGTTTTCCCCAGATTTTTTTTTATCCTTATTGCTTTCCTCATTATTCTTCGTATTTATCTCTTTTTTTTTTTAGCCGTTTCCATATTTTTACGACGCTCTTCCGTGTATTTTGGCCGTTTGAAAACAGTGTTCGTGGTTGCTTCCCCATCTTCTTGCCTACTTTCTTCTTTTGAATAGTCTTCCAGTGAAATTTACTTTTTGAAATTCATATTATTACGCTAAGTTACATTTACTAACACTACGAATTGTAATGAGTTAAATTTAGCAACATACCAATAAAATAAACATATTTTTGAAACACACCTTTTCATAAACTACTTATTTCAGTGACGGTCGTTTTTGTAGCAGGGTATTGCGACCCCCTCTTTTATTTAATTATTGTTAAGTTCTCGTTTTACTCATTTGTGAAAATGAGAGGTTGAACAAAGGATGGAGTTTCTTTTTCAATCAAATTGCTTGACTATCGAATGAACAACAGAAGGCCATCTTGGCACTGTCCACCTTACTTGACTGATCTGGCTGATTGCTGACTCTTGAGTGTCCAAATGACAAATGTCAGAATCTGAATATTCAAATCATCGTAACACTGACATGGCCAGATGTGACTATATATATATATATATATATATATATATATATATATATATATATATATATATATATATATATATATATATATCGATTGTCCAAAATAGCTATCGTACATATACTTAAATCCATGTGACTGGGTGACATGCTTTGATTTCAATGAGGCACGTTTTAACATATCAGTGTAACGTCTGATATGTACCATGTTTGCTGCATGTTTGTAAATATTTTTACTGCGTTCTTACGCTACATAAGTTTTTTATGACATTATTCGTTGTCAATAAGGTTTGCTTGCAAAACCTGGAATCAAGACTGAGAAACTGTAATTATCATATATTGACAAGCTGTAAATCTGACAAAGATCTTGAAAGAAGTTAACGAATGAAATCTCTTACTGTCTCTGCTCGCAATTGTTGATCTTAATAAAGGAAATGACGTAAAAGATATATATATATATATATATATATATGTGTGTGTGTGTGATAAAATATAGTTTTATGTTATGCTATATATATGAGTTTAAGTGCTTAATATCAGGGATAGAGCGTATGTAAATATGAAAGTGGACATTCAAGTCAACAACCAGTGGCGACAGTCTGTTTCATGCTTAAATGCTATCACCGTGGCCTGACGAATGCGTTTAAGCATAAAACAGACTGTCACCGCTGGGTGTCGACTTCAATGTCCACTTTGGAATAGATCGTTTGTAAGTGCCGAAATAAAAATGACTATGATCTTAGTGTGTGGCTTGAGGCGTGAAACTGGCAGTCATCATGCATTTGCTGATTTCTCTCTCTCTCTCTCTCTCTATATATATATATATATATATATATATATATATATATAGATAGATAGATAGATAGATAGATAGATAGAGAGAGAGAGAGAGAGATATCAGTTGGGATCAATATATATATCAAATATGAATCGGAATCCGTTAGAATATCATAAATAAAAAATAAGAAACGTTTATCAATCTAACATGTTTCACTTTTATTAAATATTCATTAGAGACTGAGATATAAAGAAAAAGAAATTCTGGTATTCTGACATTTGTGTTGTTTTCATTGGTTAATCATATGTCACGTGAATTCGACTCTTTTAAAACAACGTTAGTATAATTTGTAGCGTTTCGAATTCAAATATATATCGATAGATAGATAGAGAACAAGAGAAACAGAGAGATGGAGAGAGAAATAGTAAGAGATAGAGGGATAGATTGATAGAGAGAGTGAGAATAGAGAGAGGAAGAAGGAGAGATTGATAGAGAGAGAAAAACAAAGAAAGAGATTGAGAGAAATAGAGATAAAAAGAAACAGAAATTGGGAGAGAGAGACCAAAATTCGTGGAACCTGAACAGCACACATCAAACGTAGTATGGCTTTTACCCCTACCTTTAATATTTGGTGGGCGATATATATATGTGTGTGTGTGTGTGTGTGTGTGAGAGAGAGAGAGAGAGAGAGAGAGAGAGAGAGAGAGAGGAAATCGTATTTTTCATTGGCAAATTTACCAGATTTTGAGTAGCACCTCTTGCATTCACATTCTAATCTTTTACTTATATATTTACTATTTATTTTCAATTTTCTTTTCTAGTATCACTCTCTACCTTTTTCATCATTACCAGATTTGGCTAGAATTAGGGCATTGATTCGATGACAAGTATAAATGAGATTGTTTTATGTTTAGACGTGATGACAGAGTTTCGAAAATATCAACCACCAAATTTAATACAAACAATATTTTAAACAAAATCTGTCCTTCTTATAAGATGTTTGTTTCTAGCGAAATATGATTATCGTAGGAACAAGTGGTAAGAAGATTTGTACTAAAAAGAAGTATTCGATCTTTTCTGTTAATTCACCGAAAATAATGTAAAATTACTTATCGCAAATATTAATTCACCCCAAGAAATTATAAATCTTAAAAATTAAAGTTTTTTTTTTAATTAAATTTTTGGCACTCTTTTAAAATTATAAATTTTAAATAAAAATTTAGCTTGTTATTAAGCTACCAGTTTTAGAAGAGCCTCCACATCATTGGACACAATCCGAAGCTGTATTTTAGCTGGAACTACGATTATGTCAGATTGTTGGAAAGGATATACATTTTTAAAAGATCATCCCAATTAGATTCATCTGACCGTAAATCAAAGTATGAATTTCGTTGACTCAAAAACATCAGCTCATACGCAAAAAAAAGCGGAAGTACCTGACGGAATGTCAAAATGATAAACAGCATGATAGATTCATATTTATTTGAACTCCTTTGAAGACGTAAAACAAAGAATAACAATGAATGCGTTTTTGAACAAATTTTAAAGGGCATTTCTGAATTTTAGTAGATCTAAATTCTTTTTATTTTGGAGTGAATTAAGAGAAAAGATCCGATGACATTTGATGCCAGTGATCTTATTATAAAACCCAGGTTGTGTGTGTCTGTTCGTTTATATATTGGATCGAATTTCCTACATTTTTCAACCGATTTCAACAAAACTTCACAGGACTACGTAAAATTACCTTGTGGTGGTTCTGACAGCGCCAAAAATTGGAAAAACACAATTGTTTTTGCACGAAATCAATTTAAAAACACGATTAAGGGGCATCGCGAGAATGAAAGGGGGACAACTCATATCGAGTTATACTTATTATAAAACTCAGGTTGTTTGTGTGTATGCGTGTTCGTTTATATATGGGATCGGATTTCCTACATTTTTCAACCGATTTCAACAAAACATCACTTTTTTTTGGCAGATAGTGTTTCTTATTGTATTGCACACTTTTTTCTTTATTTTTACATTCAGAATGCTTTAAAAATTCCATTTACAAGACAATTGTTTATAATAAAATTCTATTCAATCGGTAGACTCATAACGATTGAAAACAATGTTTTTGTTTGAGTTTGGGTTTGGGTTTGACCAATTCGTAAAAAAACCAAAACCAAAACAAAAAACTAATTAAGACATGCGTGTCCGTCAACTTTAAACAATAATCTTTGTCAATTTTTTTTTCAGACTTTATGGTGGTTGATACTTGAACTATCTCTTACTGTTACATCCCCGGGCAACGCCGGGCTCTACTGCTAGTATTAAATATTATGCTAATGATCATTGTACAGGGCTTACTCCTATCAGAAACCCTATAGGCGCTATCACCTCCGACACCACTTTGCCGCCATCTTCCACCATTATTTCTGCTAATAATAACATTCATAACATATGTTGTAATCAACGAAGCTTTTGTTCAAGGCGATTGCATTTAACCACGACACGTATGACATGTGAAGTCCCTGTGAGATTGTTTAATCAAAGAGATTAGAAAAGAGAAGAGAACTCTTGTTAATATTATGAGAGCGCCATTGAGCACGAATTTCTTCAAAGTTTGCTATCATGTAAAGGACAAAACATCAGTTTGGTGATTAAACACCCCCTTCTCCCTCTCCTGTTCTCTCTTACCCCTTTCTCTCTCCTACTCTCCCACACACATTATTCTTCTATCCACATGTGTATACAAGTTACCTGGTTTTAACACTTTTTAAACAAAACATGAAAAAGCAATAAATATCTACTTTCAAAAAGCACTTAAACAGCTTTGATTCATCAGTATTTTTTTTGCTTTTAAGGACAACGGTTGTTTGGGGAAAAAGCCGTGCTGACAGTTTAAATTCTAAATGTAAAAATGCCGTCTACATTTATTGCGCATTTATCTATATATATATTTATTAGTACGTATTTGTACAATATGTGTCTAAGTTATATCTACGAAAATAATTTGGAGCTAAAATACATTTTTAATACACTAATTAATTTCGCCAAAATGTATTGTAAAAATTATCGACAACTTGGAAATGGTTGACTTCATGAATCTTATTTGAGAGCATATAAGAATCATTTAAAAATGTTCCTTATGAGCTAAATTGAGGCCTCCTATAGCCAATATTTTCCCCAACGTTCAACATCGTAGGGTATAATTTTACTTTAGACCGTCAGTTCTACTTAATATTATACACTCAGACAGTATTACTACTACTACTACTACTACTACTACTACTACTATCACTTTTACTACTACCATTACCATTATTATTACTATTATTATTACTACTACTATTACTATTGCTATTATTACTACTACTATTATTATTGTTACAACTACTTTTATCATTATTACTAATACTACTATTACTGTTATTATTATTACTACTCCTACTATTATTATTGCTATTACTATTATTACTACTACTATTATTGTTACTATTATTATTATTACTATTAGTGTTATTACTATTGTTATTATTACTACTACTATTATTATTGTTACTACTACTATTATTATTACTAATGCTACTATTACTATTACTGTTATTATTACTACTACTACTATTACCCATTTCTATTATTATTATTATTACTATTATTATTATTATTATTTAGGGAGAGAGCTACATGCTAATAAAGTGACGCTGGAGCACTGATATAAGAAGGCCCAATATATCCATCATGAAACTTAGTGTGCATACCAGACATATGCATCACAGACGAATAATTGCGGTGTTGTGACAAGTTTATTAATAAAAGCGGTGCATAACCTTACAAGTCGAGACCAGTTATAAATACTTTCAGATCGAATAAACCAGTTCTTTCAATGACTGGTTTAAAGTAACTAAATGTAACTCCCAAGTCACCTTGGTTGCTTCATCCTTCCGATTTACAAAAAAAAAAAAATATCCGTCTCGGCATCCGGCCATGATGCCCATCTACTATTCTTGCTCATGATCAGAAATGCAGTCCGTCCGTCCGCTCTTAAAGAACACATCCTTTTAATAGGAGTAAATAAGTTCGCCTATCGCCCGGGCTAGTACCCCTTCCATGTTTATCGAACAGGGATAGAGGTTTATCGCTCGTGTCCTGTTTAGGATATGGTTTACCGGTTTCTTTCTTCCATTGTCTTAATGAATGAACTGGTTTAACCTTTTGGTGATCTGACTGATCAGTGGCTGTGACTTTTCGTTTTCATGTTTGTCATTTTTCTAGTTTCTGTATGCCAGGAGCCCGAACTCTTTGGTAGCGCTTAGAGAGGTTGCTCTGGTCAACAGTTGCATAATAATGGGGTATATGCAGTATCATGTCGCGCATCGATTGGTGTCCCTGCATGTACTTCTGGTGGGAAACCCTAACACCAGATTAAGCTCAAGCCTTGGCCACCTTTCGGCCGGCTTGAATTGCTATAGACAATGGACAATGATAATTATTTTGTGTTTTTTCTCCTTAAAAATTAAGATTATCTTCTCATGACATTTGCAATTAAAAGAAATGTGAGTAAACCAGTAAACAAGAAATCATCTACCCTCCCCCCCACTCAACCATCTTTGCCAATATTTCTGGAATTAATCTTTTCTCTTGAAACATTCTCAGATATCTTAGCACTTTTCCAAGCTAATTTAAACTTTTCTATTGCATGAATTCTCCGTAGCAGGCTATCTTTCTCTTCATCGAAAAGATTCTAGGTTACATATGCACAGCCTTGCTGTTTACATCCTTGGAGTGAAATTTTAACCTTCCTATTGCGAATTGTGTCACTGAGGTTTCTGGCATTGGGGCTTTTGTGCTTTCTCGAAACCACAATATTCTCCTTGGTTCACATTTGCCTGTTCAGCCGCTATAGCCCACAGGAATCACTTTTTTCTAGCTGTAACAAGGTGATAGTTTCAATCACAACAGACATCTTTTTGTGTCTGCTCGTAATAATTGTAAGCGTGTTCTCAAAGTGGCTAAGATTTTGTTCGTTGACAGAATAAGGCACCGTATGGTCTCTAACAAGTTTGGTTCCATTGAATACTGGCGGTTCTGTAATAGTGTGTAAAATAAGAGTAATTCTTCTATACCTTCTCTCATCACTTTGAGGTTTTACCATATTCTTTTGATAAAGCAAAATGTTTTGCTCGTAAATTCTCCTCTGATTCGACTCTTGATTCATCTGTAGTATCTTTATTTAACTTTCTACTTAGAACTGACTCCCTAATGTGTCATATGCATATAACTCCGTCAATGGTTCCTGCTATGATCTCTAAAATGAATCCCCACAAACTTGAAACATGTGAACTTGAAGATATCTCTGCAATAGTCCTTAAGAAATATGCTTATCTTTTCTCTGAACTCTACAATAAATGCATTGCTTTTTTTTTATTTCCAGCTTGTTGGAAATCCACTTCTGTAAGAACTTCTTTAAGAACTCAGATGAACGGTCTGATGCTTCTCTCAGACTATTATCCACCTGTCTCTTTTTGGCAACTAACTAGAAGTTCTAATCAACTCCAAATTGGTTAAGTATCTCACCTCACAGGGTCTTCTTTCAGACAAGCAATGTGATTTTAGCTTCTCTATGTCAACTTCTGATGTATTAACAGTTATTGATGAAGGAATCTATCATACTTTAAATAAGAATGGTGAAGCTCGGGTTGTTGCTTTGGATATCTGGAAGACATTAAAAGGGTTTGGCATGCTGATCATCTTCACAAGTTGAAAGGTCATGGTATTTTGGGACGAATTTAGTTCTTTCTAGATCTTTTTGCGTTAATGCGGATGTGTCAAAGGACTCTATCCTTGGTTCTGGGGTTGTTTCTAATTGTCATCAAGGACCTTCCCGATGTCATTAGTTTTCATCTTAGTATCTATGCTAATGACTCATCTATTTATTCTTGTTTTAATGGATCAGTTTGATAAGGTCAAATTGGCAGTTGATCTCAAAATCTGTTGTTAACTGGGGCAAGAAATTGCTTGTTAATTTTAACGCTTGCAAAACGAGACTGCTCTCTTTTAATCGCATTAGAGAACATCTGTCTTCTACCAACATAGCTGATGCGAAGCGCCAAGAGAGCAGCTTACAGCGCTTTCTTGCTCTCACGTCTTCTACTGACAAGAAGTGGAATGACTATATTGAATCAATCTGCTGCTAGAAAAGTTGTTTCACTGTGACATTTTAGGCAATTTTCTCGCCCAAATCTATGTAATCATTCACAAGTCTATCATTAGTCTATTCATTGACTATTGCTGTTACTTCTGGTCTGGTGCTTCTGCTATGTATATAGAGAGATTCTTGATAAAACCCAAGGAAGAATCTGCAACGTTTTCGGTCATAATCCGCCATATTTCACTTTCCCATCGTCGTAACGTAACGTCCTTGTGATTATTTTATAAATATTCTCATAGTAAATGTTCTGATCAGCTTTCCTATTTGGTATCTGGAATTTACAAATTTAAACGCAGTACTAGATTGGCGGTAAAGTCTCATCACTTTGCTATTGAAATGTCTAGATGTAACCGTAAGTTCTATGCTAACAGTTTCTTCTCTCACACTTCTCGATTGAGGAACTCTTTTGCGGTGTCTTGCTTTCTAATCAACCTTGATCTTCAAAGATTTAAATTCAATGTTAATCGTTATCTTTTGTCTCTTTAACTCCTGCTCTTTTATAATTCTCTCACCTTAATAATTCTTTTCTTTTTTTCATATATTTTCACACTCAGTAACCACTTGCGTCTTAGTAACTTTGTTGTCTTACTCAGGGTGAAATGATTGAAAAAATGCCAAGTGTCCAACTTGTTCTTCTTATCATCATTATTATTATTATTATTATTAGGTTGGTGCAAAAATAATGTCGTTTTCTCACATATGTGAGAAAACGACATTATTTTTGTACCAACCTAATACCATTACTATAAAAGGAATTGTCTTTACAAAGTACCGGCGACCTTCGTCGGTGTCAAGCTGATCCATCATAACCCACTAAATCATTAGCCAGATTTAAACTATTAAAAAAAAGACTTAACTAAAAGAAAATATCGATAACAGAAATGTACTAGCCTCGGAAACATAACATTAAGATAGCAAAGGAATACGTCCTTCATACGACGCAGCCAAACAAGAATAACTGGCAAATGGATGCGCATGTGGTGAGCGCGTTCAATAGGGCAGCTTGGTAGATACGACACCGACCGCGTTCTTTGGGTTTATTAAGTTTCACCTTCAAGAACATAGCTGCAAGAAGTAAGAGATTAGGCTACAGTATTCGCTACAAACTACAATTGATAAGCTACGCTAAGGGAAGAAGGTAGCAGCAAGTGAAAAAGAAACGATACGCATTTGGCGATAGGAAGAAGATCAACTGCAAGAAGCTAAAAAATATAAAGATAACCATAGTTCCCCGCGGTGATATCAGGAAAAAGTGGTTGGCAGATCAGAGCACTTCATGCAGAAGTTTTTCTACTAAAATGCTGATTAATGAGACCAAAAGACTTTCGGAAGTATGACTGATTCGGAGATTTGAAGGATTAGAATGTTGGTGTTACCGGTTTATGGAATAGCAGGGATTATCAATGAGTACTAAAAACGTCCATTGTACAGAAAATGACAGCTGATTATGAAGAAAAATATTTTCTCTGATTATGCCCTGCTGAAAAGGGACTGTGTTTTATATGCCATTAAATACAGTAATGTATGTTGGCATGCATGTATATGGGTACGTGGCCGAGGTTCAAATCTCACCATGGTCGAATAATCAGGGGGCCAAACCTTGATGTTTTCGGTTTGGCGGGTGATAAAGATTCTAGCGTCGATTTTCAGGGTGGTAACTTTTTGATGTTATCGGTTTGGGGAGACGATCCCAGTGTCGATTCTTCAGGGAGATAAGTTCTTGATGTTATCGGTCGGTGCGGGGAATGTAGGGATCCCAGTGTTATGGGAGATAATTTCTTGATGTTATCGGTTTGGGGGAGGTGATGCCAGCGACGATTTCTCAGGGAGGTAACTTCTTTATGTTATCGGTCGGTGAGGAGTGGGGGGGGATCCCAGCGTCGATTTTCAGGGAGATAATTTCTTGATGTTATCGGTTGGTACGGATTGAGTGGGGAGATCCCAGCGACGATTTGATAAGGAGATAATTTCTTGATGTTATCGGTCTGAAGAGGCGATCCTAGCTTTCGGTACCTTTGGAAAGTGCCTGAAAACCCAACCACAAGTTGACCTAAGCATCGTGGGTGAAATTGAATAGACGGGACAGCTGCGTTCGAAAGCTGTCCATGGTTGTACTACCATGGCGTAACAAGTCATCATGGCCGAGGGTTTGAGCGTACTGACGTTGTTCGAACTGCTGATCATGATAGATTATGCGCTTTCTCCCAGAAACTGTAACTAGGATTCGTTCAACATAGTTGCTGTATAAACCACCAGTGAGCTCTGTGGATGCTGACCTAATACAAATGTGCCTGAGCATACGTTTACAACAGGGATTCGCTAGCCGCCATAGCAGACTGGCATACTTGGAAGCGTGGGCCAGCCATTATGTATGTATGTATGTATGTATGTATGTAGTTGTGAGTATTTAGAGAGTCTCTTACCAACATCATAAATCATTGAAACACAATACAACGTCTGCTGAAAGGTTCTCGGCTTTACGAAGAAGGCTTTTCTGGTGTTTAGTCATTTGGTCAGATTTTGCGAGGTTGGTCGGCCCGAGAACTTATCAGAATAGTTAATAAACCATTCAAAATTCGCTACTGATTTGTTTTATCAATTCATCCCAAGCAAGGTGATACTGTAAGGGGCTACTGGGAGTAAAAGAGAATGGAAAAGACTTTAGAAGGAACCGGAAACTCTATCCTAATCATGAAACTAGGGATAAACCTATACTCCTGTTCAAAAGACCAGGGAGCTGTGTCAACTGGGTGATATGCGAGATTATCTATTCCTATTCATTTACTTTTAATATATCTAGAAACAAATTCAGACTTTCATCTTTTAAAAATGAGCTTGTCATTCAAATACATTCTACTTTTAAGGTTGTCATTATAACAATAGATCTTGTATCATCCAGAAAAAAACAACAACATCGTAACCGCTATAAATAACAAAATAAATAAAAATTAAAATATAAAATAAAAATGTAAAATAAAATATAAATATAATATAAAATAAATATAAATTAAAATATAAAATAAAAATGTAAAATAAAATATAAATATAATATAAAATAAATATAAATTAAAATATAAAATAAAAATGTAAAATAAAATATAAATATAATATAAAATAAATATAAATTAAAATATAAAATAAAAATGTAAAATAAAATATAAATATAATATAAAATAAATATAAATTAAAATATAAAATAAAAATGTAAAATAAAATATAAATATAATATAAAATAAATATAAATTAAAATATAAAATAAAAATGTAAAATAAAATATAAATATAATATAAAATAAATATAAATTAAAATATAAAATAAAAATGTAAAATAAAATATAAATATAATATAAAATAAATATAAATTAAAATATAAAATAAAAATGTAAAATAAAATATAAATATAATATAAAATAAATATAAATTAAAATATAAAATAAAAATGTAAAATAAAATATAAATATAATATAAAATAAATATAAATTAAAATATAAAATAAAAATGTAAAATAAAATATAAATATAATATAAAATAAATATAAATTAAAATATAAAATAAAAATGTAAAATAAAATATAAATATAATATAAAATAAATATAAATTAAAATATAAAATAAAAATGTAAAATAAAATATAAATATAATATAAAATAAATATAAATTAAAATATAAAATAAAAATGTAAAATAAAATATAAATATAATATAAAATAAATATAAATTAAAATATAAAATAAAAATGTAAAATAAAATATAAATATAATATAAAATAAATATAAATTAAAATATAAAATAAAAATGTAAAATAAAATATAAATATAATATAAAATAAATATAAATTAAAATATAAAATAAAAATGTAAAATAAAATATAAATATAATATAAAATAAATATAAATTAAAATATAAAATAAAAATGTAAAATAAAATATAAATATAATATAAAATAAATATAAATTAAAATATAAAATAAAAATGTAAAATAAAATATAAATATAATATAAAATAAATATAAATTAAAATATAAAATAAAAATGTAAAATAAAATATAAATATAATATAAAATAAATATAAATTAAAATATAAAATAAAAATGTAAAATAAAATATAAATATAATATAAAATAAATATAAATTAAAATATAAAATAAAAATGTAAAATAAAATATAAATATAATATAAAATAAATATAAATTAAAATATAAAATAAAAATGTAAAATAAAATATAAATATAATATAAAATAAATATAAATTAAAATATAAAATAAAAATGTAAAATAAAATATAAATATAATATAAAATAAATATAAATTAAAATATAAAATAAAAATGTAAAATAAAATATAAATATAATATAAAATAAATATAAATTAAAATATAAAATAAAAATGTAAAATAAAATATAAATATAATATAAAATAAATATAAATTAAAATATAAAATAAAAATGTAAAATAAAATATAAATATAATATAAAATAAATATAAATTAAAATATAAAATAAAAATGTAAAATAAAATATAAATATAATATAAAATAAATATAAATTAAAATATAAAATAAAAATGTAAAATAAAATATAAATATAATATAAAATAAATATAAATTAAAATATAAAATAAAAATGTAAAATAAAATATAAATATAATATAAAATAAATATAAATTAAAATATAAAATAAAAATGTAAAATAAAATATAAATATAATATAAAATAAATATAAATTAAAATATAAAATAAAAATGTAAAATAAAATATAAATATAATATAAAATAAATATAAATTAAAATATAAAATAAAAATGTAAAATAAAATATAAATATAATATAAAATAAATATAAATTAAAATATAAAATAAAAATGTAAAATAAAATATAAATATAATATAAAATAAATATAAATTAAAATATAAAATTACAAAATATTTTCAACTCTTTTATCACCAATCTGTGCTGATTTATAGCAACAAATTGTAACTTTAAAATTCCGAATAAAATCGAAACGACAGAAATTCGATGTCTCCTTGATGAAGATGGTTCTTATCAAGCTGAAGACACCAAATATAATGTATTCTTCTTTATTCCGTATATTCTTCAAATATAGAACAACTACAAAATCTAGTTATTATTTCCAACCAGAAAATTCAACATCTAAACTTTAAATGCAGCTCTTTATTTTATCCATGCACACTTTTGGATAAACCACTCCCCCATACCATCCAGGTGTAGTCAGTCAGTTATGTGCCATACGTGATACACGCTTAGACTATCATGTATCTTTCGATACATGACTGACGAGACAGATTTTTTCGTGCAGTAGGTTGCCATTTCTTTCTGTGGTAGATCAGTTGCCGTCCATAGCTGGGTGAGAAGAGGGGGATTCATACCTTTCCCAAGCACGTAAGTGAATATAATGGATTCGACTGGAATTCGAACTTGGCTCTCCGATTCCTTAAGTCGCTATCCATTACTCCACCGTGCCTCCCTGCCAGTTGTAGATCAAGCTATTAATCTTACCATCTTGACAGGAACTAATCATTATAATGTCACTCTGTACTTTGTTCCGGCTGCTTGGTTTCAAGTCATTCAAAATTAATTAATTATTACCCAAACAATTTATACAAAGCACCATAATGTTCTTTTGAGTGGTAGGAACTACGAATATTTTCATCTGTATATTTTCTTCTCAATAAGGAATGACATGTAACATTTTAAGTAATTATCTCACTTGACAAAACAAATTAGATTTGTATTTAACAGTTGAGAGTATAGCTGAATGGTTAGTATATAGGGTTGTGAAACCGGTTTTCTATATCAGGTCACTGATATGCATTGTTACAGCTGTCATTCAAAAAGACAAAATCTTAGCATTCGTAATAAACTACAGTTTTGCGAAAAAATTATTGATGCATTCCATAGCATTTAATTATAGACCGTGGGAATCTGTGGTTTAATTCTTATTTGACAGTGACCTTTTCCTTTGACCCTTCCTTCAGCTTTGTACTATTATTAGAATGAAGGTTGCGAAATTCTATTTTTTGTACAATGAACAGAAAATACTACTGACCACTTGTTTCGTCTATAAAAACGGGTATTAGAGCAAAAAATGAGAATATACTAACATCAGAAAAATCTGCGATAGAAAAATAATTACAGTGGAACCTCGGTTCACGAATTTAATTCGTTCCTGAAAGCCGTTCGTAACCCGAAATGTTCGTAAACCGAAACTATTTTTCCAATAGAAATCAATGTAGAGAAAAAAAAGTCACAGTACAATAAAACTGGAAAAGAAAAGCACAACACACGAATGTATACAACATGGCGGTCAACTCAGAAATTATTCCGTTCGGGTTAACTCAGTTCGGCAATGTTGTTCGCGAACTGAAATTTTGTTCGATAACCGTAGCATTTTCATCTCAAATTTTCTGTTCGAAAATCGATTTGTTTGACATTTGACACATTCGAGAACCGAAGTTGCACTGTACTTTTATACAGACGACGAGAAAAGCTTTCTTCCTATAATCAATTTTATTTTCTTTTGATATTTTTTGGTAATGCTGAGTTTCTGAATCAATTTTATTTGTTGTAAACTGGCGACGTATGAAATATACGACAATGGCAATATAAGGATACAAAGTTTTTTTTTTCTCACATTGATTGAATGATTTGTTTTCACGGTTTATCAACCATTTGTGATTTATTTAAACCTGAAAGATATTGGGAATATTCAACGCAATCTTCAGGTTAGTGTGTTGACCACAGTGATCGCTTAGATATTTCCATACGCTCTGTCTCTGATAATGAACACATTTACCTGTAAATATAGCATACCTTAAAACTATACACATATATCAGGTCATCCCATAAGTTCTGTCCGAATTTTGAATAAAGAAAACAACTGACCAAATGTTACATTTAATTACAGATTCAATCAACAATGTATTTTCCCTGATTATTTATGACTTCCTTCCATCTATTAACAAGCTTACTAATCTCATTACTGTAAAATTCTTTTGGCTTTCATTCGAAGAACTCACAAATGTCAGTTTTAACCTCTTCATATGTTACAAAACCTGTTTCTTCCAAATGATTCTGTAAGCTACGAAACAAATGGTAGTCTGAAGGAGCAAGATCGGGAGAATAAGGTGGATGAGGAATTTTCTCCCAACCAAGTTCTTCGATCTTTTGTGACGTGATTCTTGCTGTGTCGCGTCGCGCATTGTCCTGATGAAACATCACCTCTTTTCGATTCACTAGAGCAGGTCTTTTTTTCCTCAAAGCTTGGTTCAAACGCTCTAATTGCTGACAGTATATTTGAGCATTAATTGTTGCATTAGGTGATAAGAATTCAAAGTGGATTGTTCCTTGGCGATCCCACCAGATTGAAAGAAGAAACTTTTGCCCATGAAATTCCCTTCTCGGCTGTGGCTGGGGTCCTTCCCCTTTACCAAGCCACTGTCTACGACGCTTAACATTTCGATAAAAGATCCATTTTTCGTCGCCAGTCACAAGTCTATCCAAAAAAGGTGAAACAAGTTGGCGAGAATGGAGAGAATAGCAGATGTCAACTCGGGATTTGAGGTTGTTTTCAGACAATTCATGAGGCAGCCATTTTCCAAGTTTAGGAACTTTTCCCAGTTGTTGAAGATGACGATGAACAGTTGTATGGTTTGAACTGAGAACCACTGCCAATTCCTCAACTGAAAAAGCAGGATTTTCTTCAAGGACTGCTTCAAGAAACTTTTAATCAAACTCAACTGAACGTCCGGTTCGATCTTCATCTTCAAGGGTGAAATCTCCACCTCTGAATTTTGCAAACGATCTTCTGCAAGTTCTTTCATTCACACATTCCTCTCCATAAACTGAGTGAATGTTTCTAGCCGCTTCGGCTGCTGAGTTTCCTTTCTTGAACTCATAAAGTGTTATGTGCCTCAAATGATTCTTGGGTACTTCCATGTTAGCAGGGTTTTAATCAAACAAAATGTAATTTTATTGTTCTCTGAAATAAAATTTGATCAGTTTAAATGCATCTAAACATAAAAATAATGTTCAGCTCCATTAGACATTATAAAATACTCTTTAAATTTCGTTCATTTTAACAGAAAGTTAAAATTCGGACAGAACTTATGGGATGACCTGATATATGGTAAGTAACTGAATGACAAAATTGAAAAATACTTCGTTACATGCTTCGTTCTTCGAAAGGACTTCTTCAGACTGATTAATGTTTTGATTGATGAAATCATATGTAGGGAGTGGAAATTATTTCGTCTGACGAAGACCTTTGGAAGGACGAAACGCGTAACAAGATTTTTATCATTTAATTACGCACCATTAATTTATGTGTGAATTTTGAGGATGACGAGTCACCATTATTTACATTATCCACAAGCAGACTGTTATCCTCATCTTTGTTGTTGTTATCACAGCGTTCCTCCCGCTGTGCCATACAGCCTATATCAGGTACTTGTCGATCAGGGTAAACTTTAGGAAATTTCGAACTGAGTTCATTATTTAATCCCTGAGGGTATATCGTTCTCTTTCTGTCGCTAATGTTTAGAGATATCTCGTCTGATTCTTATTCAGTACTGTTGAGTAATTGCTTGTTCTGTTTCTACTGAGCCCAAGTACACACGGCTCAGCCCATTTGGAAGATATGTTATTGTTCTACAAAAGCCAAATGCACGTCAATTATAAATAAGATGATTTTTCACTTATAAATATCGTAAGGAAATACACTACTCAGTTGACCCGAACAAAACAAGTAAAATAATTATCTATTACAAAAATTTAAAACTGCTGACCTTATCCTAAAAATAACACACTTGTAAAATCAAAACTACAAAGAACGAACATTATTTACGGGTTCAAATACCCCTTAAGGAACTGTGTTCCTGATCAAAGCAAACTCATAAATAATTACATTGGTTACACTACTACATGCCTATCCATACGACATACGTTACATCTATTCGACCGCAGCTCTCTTAGAAATCATTTAAACACGCACACAAAACTACCAGAACCCATTCGAAACATAGCAGTAGAAAATAAAAGCATAATAACCACATCAACACGTAAAAAAGATTTCAAATGATGGAAGCCTTAATAACAAAAAAGAAAAAGCCAACACTCAATAATATTAACTACGAACACAGCCAGAATGTGTTAAAAAAATACCTATAACTCTAGATACATAAGCACAACCGATGCATCCAGTTAAAAAGTAAAAATAAAATCATACTAGATAATGACTAAAAATATAGACGAAAGCGCTCGGAATTACAGAACATTTGAACAGTTGTTTCTGCACACTCCAGAAAAAAAACAACTTGTTCGAACACAAGAAAAATTAAATAAAATTTTAACTTGGCTGTCGTCTTTAATGAAACACACACACACTGAAACACACATACACTGAAACACACACACACACACACACACATATATATATATATATATATATATATATATATATATATATATATATATATATATATTAAAGACATTTTTATGTTTAACGTTCTTTTTATAGATACAAGTATTTAAGTAAATGCTCTGTTTATAATAAACTGTATTAAATAACATTTACCGGCCTGAATGTCCGCATGTCATAATGTATGACGTCATTTGTTTACATTTGATACGCCATGAGCAGTTATGAATGTACGAGATTCATGGAAGATTGAAGTTTATAAGAAGTAAATTCGGCCTTGCCAACCGAACGATCCTTTGTGGCCTAGAGGTTAGGCACGTCAAGCTAAATGACGGTTCCGTATAGGATGCAGGTTCGAATCCTATCAAAGTACGAATATTTTCAGGCCGGTAAATGTTATTTAATACTGTTTATTATAAACAGAGCATTTACTTAAATACATAAAAATGTCTTTAATAAATAAATTGTCGGACTTTGTCCATTTCTTAATATATATATATATATGACGATTGCGTCTAGCATGAAACATCCTGTCGCCTCTGATTCTCGACGTCAATGTTCACTTTTATATTGATATTTATATACGTTCTATCTCTGATATTGAACACTTTATCCCATAAATATAGCACACTTTAAAACTATATTTCTGTACATATATCTTCTAAGGGAATGAAAAAATGGAAAATATTATAAATGACTTATTCAATCTAATACGGTTTGACTGATGAAATCTCTCCCCACCCCGCACACAATCAAACATTTTATGTATAAGATTGATTCCATCCATAAGTTGTGAAGTTGTCCTTTTTTGGATCGAAAGGCGCCATATATAATTTGTTTTTTGTTTTTGTTGTTTTTATTAATTTTCTTCGCAAGATATTATCTAGCGAACCAAAGAGAAAACATTCATTTAATGGTTTTAATTTTGCAATAAATTTTAAAAGAAACCGCGGATAAGTTTTCACATTATGATTATTTACTAACAATTTACTTATAAAATATATAAGTAAAGAGATTATGAAATTGACATCAAAATATGTGATACTTCTTTCATATTCAGAGCCGCCGCAAAGTTTAACAATTAATTCAAGCGTTTATCGATAGCAAAGATCGAATCTGAAACGACAATAAAATATTTATTTTCATGTTTATAATGTAAAATGTGCAATAGAAGACAAACTGGTTGAGTAGGTTTCGTGTAAAATGTAAATGCATTAGTTGCTCTCATGATCTTACGCAATAGTGATTGTACGAAGAAAAAAAAACAATGAAAATAATTGTAAGAAGAAAAAAAAACGAATGAAAGAATATGGAATATAAAACAGACAATCCTTGTAGATCATCTTTACTCACACCTACATATAAACGTACACACCTACATGTACACATTAGTGTACAAGAAGTAATTACAACACAGACTACGGGAATAATGATGATAATTAAGCTTCTTTTAATAAGGTTACCACGTTTTATTTTCAACTCTATTCACAATTATTATTTACTGTTATTGGCAGTAGTAGTAGTAGTAGCAGTAGTTTACGTATGGAACTGAACTATTGAGAAATACGCATATCCATTTATACGTTCTTTTCTCAATTTATCTAATAAAATCTAGCCTAAACATGAACTGATTTTCTCACACAACTCTTAGTTCTCTAATACAAGGGAAAGTCTTATTAACTGGTGGAGGCTCGGACATTCTCTCCGTATGCAAAAACAGGCAAACGTAATAAACGGTGGATCGAAAAAACATTTAAAGGGCAAAAAATGTAAAATTTGAGTAAAGAAACTTTTAAAAAAATAAGTTAATTGTGGTGTTACCCCACTTATTTTCCTAAAAAAAAAGAACGCCGCTATGGGACGTTCCTTAAACCTATATGTAGCAGTAACATTTTTTTTTCCTTTTTCACTCAGGGACGATAAGATGTAGGTCGAACGAAGAAAATGTTCTTGCGTGCGCAACTTTCACTTCATTTTCTCTAGGGCTTTCTCCTACACCAAACCACACACACACAAACAATTCAATAGTTTAAATGTTTTCTTCATTCATATTCATTCTTTTGTAACACGCAACAATATTCTATTGTCTATTTATACCTTTGTTTTGTTAATACATACTTATCGTTTGTTCATATATATATATTTAAAGACATTTTTATGTTTAATATTCTTTTTATAGATTTTTATAATAAACAGTATTTACCGGCCTGAATGTCCGAGAAATTTTCATAGAAAATATTCGTCCTTCGACAGGATTCGAACCTGTATCCTGTACGGAACCGTCATATAGCCTGACGTGCCTTACCGCTCGGCCACAAAGGATCGTTCGGTTGGCGCGGTCGAATTTACTGCTTATAAACTTCAATTTTCCATGAATCTCTTACGTACATTCATAACTGCTCATGGCGTATCATATTTTCTATGAAAATTTCTCGGACATTCAGACCGGTAAATGTTATTTAATACTGTTTATTATAAACAGAGCATTTACTTAAAATATTTGTATCTATAAAAAGAATGTTAAACATAAAAATGTCTTTAAATAATTGTCGGACTTTGTCCATTTCATTATATATATATATATATATATATATATATAGTTTTGTTGTTACTTTTTTAATTTATTACCCAGATTCATATTCCGGGTGAGTCCAGGTAATTTTTTTTTTTTGTTGTGAGATAAATATACTAGGAGACACGTGTTTTTCAACCTAAACGCTCGACCAGCATACTCCCGTAACATTATCACTAAACAGAACCTAGTAATTCTGGAATTAATAAAAAAAGGACAATGGAAGATTATTTTTTTAACCAAGACAAGCATAAAAGCGTGGAAGCAAAAAGTCGACCCAATTATAATAATTGGTGTTTCTTGCTTAATTTATGTGAAAAAGTACACAATTAATAAACGGTGTGGTCTTAATAAGCTCGAAAGGTATTGCATCTCTTACTTTGGTTACTCGTGCACTCACTCTCTCGTAGATTAACTTGTCCCTTCATCGAAACGGTGTAATTCGTGCACATATCGATCATCACATCACAAACAACCCAAGTACAACTATTAACGTAAGACAAATTCCGTATTACGAAAACGCTACGTAACACACACTGCAAGGAAAAACTCAAAATTCCAAGCTATGATTATTCAAAAGGACCTATATTAAATAAAACTATATTTCAAAACAGAAAACAGTACCTTAAAGTGTGTATAAAATATTTGATATGTGTACAAGATAATAATAATACATCAGGATGCAGCCAACAAAATCCTGTCTACTATACTGACAACATTTAGTTCTTGATAATGGCTGAGATGGTCGAAAATACTTGAAGAAGAACAGAAAAAAACATGAAATGTGGTTAGTTTATCCACAATTTTGATTAGGATGTATAGTAATTTATTGGGAAAATACAGTCAAACATATAATAATTATCAATGTGTATTCATTTATATATTTTTTGTGTATTAATTTATATATGTCCTGTCATATCTGTAGTGAGAAGTATGTTAAATCAAGTTAGTAAATTTATGAGTGATTACGTCCTTTTGACATTTTAATAATCTGTACAAATAAAAGGAGGCATGGTGGAGTAATGGATAGTGGTTCGGATTGAGGAATCGGAGAGACGAGTTCGAATTCCAGTCGAATCTACTAATACCCTTGGGAAGGTATGAATCCTGTTCTTATGGGTAAATAGCAGGACAGAACGGGTTCTATGGCCTTGGATGGCAACTGGTTTACCGCGGGAAAAAATCTATGATCTTCAGACGAGCGATATGAATTACGATCTGGATTTATTGTTATTAATAGGTTTTTCACTTTCAGTATACGGAGGCTTATACTATTGTGTGCGATCTAAATCTGATAGACAAAGTCAACTTTTGAACAATGCGACATCTATAAAATACTTAGAGAAAAGCGGCGGATTAAATGACTAACACATTAAACATCACTTTGAAAACGCGTTTAGGCCAAATGGATACGACATAATGTTCGGCTTTGCTGACATTTTTTTTTCTTTTTTTTTATTGTCATGGGGATAAAAAGCACAAGAGGAAAAATCATGAGGCCCGTATTAATGATATCTTTCGTAAGCTCCTATGGGAAAATACTCATAAGAAGTCGCCTTCGTGAAGAATCTAATCAAACAAATCTCCAGAGTCAAGATGCAAGTAACATATTAAGGTATTCGTTAGACGGTGAAGAATTATTATTATCATTATTATTATTATTCATGTTTGTCATTCAGCCATCCTTTCCCTCCCCTGTCCTGCAATCCATTTACACAAGCAGGTTAAGTAGTTTTCTCTCCGTTGCTTTTGTCCTCAGTATGTGACTATCAAACCTTCTTTCCTCATTATGTGTCCCAGAAATTTCAACTGTTTTTTTTTTTACTTTAAGTTCCGTCCAAGGTGTTCTCAACATTTCCCCGTAGAACCAAGCCTTTTCTTTATCCGTGAGGGTATTGTTTAGCATTCTCTACCATATAGAAGGATTAATATTAAATAGCAGTTTAGCAACATTTTCTTTGTTTCTAACGAATTTCCCCTGGTCCTTAATACTCTGTTTAGCTTTTAGAAGGCATATTTCGGTATTCGTGACAAATTTTCTGTCGCCTGTTAAAATACTTCCCATATAGTTAAATCTTTGTACTAACTTGATTTTGACATCTCCAATTCGTAGCACGTTTCTTGAGCCGGTCCTCTCTCGCTGGCGTGCATACATTTCCTGAGAGGCTGAATTTTGTAAAAAGTTTTGCGTAAAACCCTGGAAATTTCACTACAGTCACTCATCACTTGAGCATTTCAATGTGGTGTAAGAGTTAGCAAGCTTCTCTCGCTAGATTAATTACGACTGAATAGTGAGTTCGATCCTTACTGTGTTCCCCATACTTTCGGCGTTGTGCCACATCTAAGTTACGCTTTGCAAATAGCTATCACTTAACGACTGGGTTCCGATCGCTAAACGAATTAGTAGCTAAGTGACGTTATACCAAATCGCTATTTCAAGCATACTACGCGTGTACTGGGTTTGTTTCAACCAACTTCAGATAGATTCAACAACATTTTGCTTCATTTGTTATATTTCTAATTTATTTTAAAATATTTATAGATCAAGACAGTGTAATGAACAGTAAATATAATCAACATATTCGAAAAACAGATTTATATTTCGTACGTTACTTCGGTTTTCCTACTCTAAATACAGTACGAGTAAATTTTGATGTATTTTTCACTTCAGTTATTCATTTTGAAAAGCAAAACAATCATGATCAGTTTTCGCGCGACATACAATACGGACTGGTTGGCGATTGTTGTTTTTTTGTTGGAAAAGATATATGACAAACACATGCGCACGAACGTGAGAAGCTGGGAATTTAGAATTTTTTTTTTATTATGTTTTTGGGCATATAATCTAAATTTCATTTAGATTCTTTTTCTTTTTGCTTCTATCATCTTTGTTATTAAATATCCCAACCTTTTATGACAGAAGATCTGCCAAAAATGGTGAAACGTTGTAAGAATATGGATGCAAATTTACAGTGGAAGAACTAGCGATTAAAGCCTTTCTAAATATTTTCCTCTTAGTGAATTACTTTCTCTTTTAATCAGAGTAGCATTTTTTATGTCAAAATTGTGGTCAGTTTCGTTACGGTGAGCAACTAATGCGTTTAATGTGTTGTTTTTTAAAATGTCTCTTTTGCGTTCATATAATCTTGTATTTAAACTTCTTAGGGTTTCTCCAATATATTCTTTCTGGCAATCTTTACAGATGATTCTTCCTTCAAGTTTTGGCTCGTAGTTTTATTTTGTATTGATTAACACATTTATTATTTTATGAGATTTTATAAAAGATCGTAAATTCAAGGATCCTTAAACAGTAAAAAATAGCTGCATTTAAAGTTAAAATTTACGTTAATTTAATTAGAAAATTCTAGTTTATTCGCCATTTAGCCTTTTTTGTTTTATCAATCCAATTTTTTTTACAGTTATTCAGCTACTCGTAAACTAACTCCATTTCTCGGCTGTCCGTGAATATTTCATAATCATTTACCATGATCATTAAGCTGTAGCAGACATAATGAACCAGAACCCGAGTCAAATGGCAGAAATGATGAACAAGACTTGCCTTATTCTCGACGAAAGAGAGTTTGTCTTTGTCCGGCATATAGAATTTCAGTTTAAGAGAAGGCGAGTGCGTCGTTCCGTCAAACGAGACCCTTCTTTGTTGTATCAGAAGAAATTTGGTCATTAACAACTTTACATAATATTAGCGTAGTTGGACGGAATCGAGGAGTGACATCCGGGTATTTTTGGTGCTCCATTCGGAGGTGCCCGTATGTCTAGTATGTTTATCATTCGGGGGGCAAGTGATTGGCGACACGCGAATATAAGTAAACCATTTTGGAGAATAGAGTTCTATCGATGTACATGACAGGATACGTGCCGTTGTGAACGAACGAACGAACGAAGCGGATATATGGCAGAGAACAATGATAAATCCCAAGAAACCGGTGTAGAGAGAAGAAACGTCCAATCTGAAACTGCGTCCCACAACAGAGCCGCTTATTATTATTATTATTATTATTATTATTATTATTATTATTATTATTATTTTTTATTTTTATTTTTTTTTGACCACATAAATAAAAAAAAAATAATTTCCTTTGATTGTAAAATGAAACCACCATACTGGCGGGAAATTTAGAATCTTCCTCTTTTCAACGACCTCTCACCAAGAAAGCACATGCATGTGGGTGGTTCCGGGAATGAAGACCAAAGTGTAGTTCTACTCAAATATCACTTTCTCATGTTGAATATGACCGTTTAATGATAGACTTATCACTTGCAAAATAATTCATTCATCAAAAGAAATATAAATATCAGAAACATTTAACAACCAAATTACAAGAATTTCATATATCTACCGAACAACAAAATCCTTCTAATAATAAATCCTTCTATATATGTTTCACTTTGTTGTTATGATGTAAAGGGTGTTCCAGTAAATTGGACCGATTTTAAATGTGAATTAAGTTTAAGTATCTAATGATTTTTTTTCTTTTCTTACAGATTTGGCGGACATTTAAGCGATATTATTTTTCACACATAATTGCCATGATTTAAATAATAGAGAAATAAATAAATTTTCACCAATAACACTGATTTATTGACTGCTGACTTTAATCCGTCTTAATGAAACACCCTTTATATATGTATTTTACTAACTAAAGATAGGAGTCAAACAAGGCCTATTTTTACAACTATTCTCACTGCAGTCAACGATTTACTAAACGTAGATTAGATGTGGCCTAAAACCGAAAGTACTCAGCATTCAGTGAGGATCGAACTCACTACTCAGTAACTGATATATCAAGACAAGCTTGCTAATCATTTACACCACGTCGACGTACCCTCATTGCAGATAGAAGGCGAAAAATACATACTTTTGATAAAACGTTTGATTTTTTTATCGTTTCGGCTTCTAAAATAATTTCGTCTGAATTTCTGACGATGGTGGTAATAAGCATCGAAATATTACCACAGAAACAGTAATTCTAGAAATAGGCTGTCATTAAATTCTTCATGATATCATCTTACAAACTTTAAAGAATATAAATTGGTCTAGCCAACGTTAAACACGTATGATAGATAAATTAAGTTGTATAATATTTTCAGCACAAGCATATCATTTCTATTAGTTTGAAAAAAAAAACGTATGTACTAAATCTTAAGTGACTATGGTTCAGAGCTTTGTATTCAGTCTCCGATTTAGTTAAGCATATATTCGAAAAATGCACGCAACACCGCTCGCCATTGCCAGTAAATCGTAAGTGAGAACAAACGAACTGTTTCTTTGCCTGTTACATTTAGAAATAAAGTGAGACATTAATTTTTTGACATTTGCGTAGTATGATACAAAGGGCAGGAAGTGGGTCTTGAATATGCTATTACACCAGCGCTCGTTTGTAGGAAAAGAAAATAACCTATTGATAGAACTAATAAACTCTCTCTCTTGAATTAACTGTTTTAGGTTACCAACCGTGATCGCCTTTAACACTTTCTTCACCACAAAAGCTCGCAGTATAAAATATAATACTTTTTACATTTACTCTGTAAAGGAAGTGCAATAAAACTCGCTGAAAATCTCGATATCTTTAAATATGTTATACTCTGCTTCAAGTTGGATCTCTTTTTAATTCATTCTTCAAAAGCATTGGGCCAGATGTGAATGCTAAAAAACAAAACAAAAATAAAAATAAAAAGTCGACCTCCGTGCAATGCACCCAGCTCACAAAACAAATCCCATCAATATATATATATATATCCGATGCGATGAGAACGAAAGTAATATATAAATTCTAACGTCCACAGCCTTAATCCAAAAGAGGGCTCGATACCGATAGTAGAGTGACAATTATTCCTTCATTATAATTTTATCATATAAACAAAACCATTTTACTCACTACAAAGATGCAACTTGGTTTCAGTGCATTTCAACTGCACTTCGACGGGTGAGAATCGAAAACGTTTATGAAACCAAGTTGCATCTTTGTAGTGAGTAAAATGGTTTTGTCTATATGACAAAATTATAATAAAGGAATATATATATATATATATATATATATCAAATAGAATATAAAATGAGCCGGTCACAAACGTTCCCGCTGAAGTAAAAGGCATGGCAAAAACACTGAATCATTATCCGCCCCCCCCCCTATCTGCTTTTTAAGAACGCCGCTCACGTCACTGTCAACAAAGCCGCAGGCGAGTGGGCACGCTGTATAAGTTACCACTAATAACCTCGGTCAACCAGCTCAATACACGCATCAACGTCAGACTGTACCAATTCTCCTCTTCCTCAAGTATCTTCCCTCGCTCATAAGAAGACATTCCGCCTCATTCCTCGTTATCAGCAATACAAATATTTTTTCTTAGCAATTCTTGTCTTTTCCTTTCGCCTCATCGGTGTTTGTTTCATTTTTTTCTCTGATGTTACCATACGCCCGTGCATAATAAATATATGAGACGGTGTTAAAAGTTCTAGGATCGACGAAGAAACAAAATCTTATGTTCGGTCATTTGGTCGGATCATGTCTATAATTTTTTTTTCATTCCTTTTATCAACCGTCGAGTTGTTTAACTAATATAAACATTTGAACACTTTTTATAAATTGAACACTTATTTTATTTATTAGGTTTATTTTTAACATGCTATTTCTACATTCTTATAAATATGTGACTTAAACTCGAATTTCTTTCAATACCGTCGCAATCCTCATTAATAAAATTGCAATGAAATAAATTATTATACATTGAATTCATCATTTATTTAGAAAAATGGTGTAATCATCATAGTGAAAAATTTAAATATTTTATTAGTGGCAAGTTGTCATTTCAAAAATGTGTTTCTAAAAGAAAATAAATCGTTACCAAATATAGAAAATTCTTATGTTTGTCTATAAATATTCGGTACTTGGGGGTTATCCGTCGCTACTTTTAAAATTAATTTTTCAATTTTACTTAAATTATATTAATTTATCCAAATAACAAATATTATAGGTATTATTCGGGTGGCATGAACGCGTCGAGAGCCAACAGGATGGCGTCGAATGGGTCGAATGGGTCGAATCCATGAACACGGCCAGGTAGGTCTCAAGATGGTGTCGTGTCGTTTTTCGGTGACGCTTGTCCAACACTTTGTTGATCCCCACCGTTGGAGTAGATAATAGAACCTTCAGTAATGTGTTCCACAATGGCAGCCAAGAGAGTTGTAGCAGAGCAGTTGCGAACATGAACGATGAACTTGAACATTCATTTGTTTTATGATAAATTCCTCTGAGGACCCATTATGGCAAAATGCGTCTGGGTTGTTCGTACGCCTCATGGACAGGCTCTCATCAATATCAAACACCGTCCCTTCGCTGCCGGTCTAGGCCGGTCTGTTGACGCATATCTAATTGTTCCAGTTGATCACAGAGTTATTCCCAGTTCGCGGTGGCACCATTTGAAGGATGATGTTTCCCGGCACCAGGCGTATACGAAGCAAAGCAGAGTGACCAAGTAAAGGCGTAAGTTTGACAGCCAGTTCCCAGTGTTGAGTCTAATTTACTGCTTGCAGTTCTTTGTGATACACTTCCAAAAGATCCTAGAATCAAAACAGAGCTTCAGTGGATGGTCATTTTTTGCAGTGCTTCTCAGTTGGCAGGAACCTTTTACCTTGAAGCAGGCAGACAACATCCTCTTCATTTCTTGGCAGCTCCCCAAAATTAATTTAGCAGCCTGAGAAAAAAAATAGCATATCTAACTTTATAAAAAGTAGTGACATATAACCCACAAGTACCTAATATTCAATGACAGTGGTCGCTTCAGGAAGGTTTATAATGTCAGTGTTTATGCTGATCATTTTAAAGTTGCTTATATTTCAGATGTGGTTTCAATTTAGCTTTATTTAAAAAAAAAAAAAAAAAAAAAAAACAGAGTATAGTAATTCAAAGTAAAATAATGATAATAATTAAAATTTCTGATAATATTAGTTTAGTGACGTCACTAGTTGAACCATGGACGACTGGCAAAATATAGTGTGGTACGATGAGTCATGGTTCCATTTGTTTCGAGTTGATGGTGAGGTTCCAGTGTAGTGCAGACCAAACGAATCCAAGGACCTCATCTATTAACAAGGTACGATGGAGGCTAGTGGTGGTTCCATAATGGTATGTTGTATATTTCGATATCAGTGGTTGGGTTCACTGGTCAACCTAAGCATGTCATTGACCGGTGATCGCTACATTGCCCTGCTCCATGATCATTTACATCCACTATTAGTCTCCCCGTACCCCAACAACTATGTGTTATTCCTCCGTGTCATCGAACCCAAGTTCCCCAAAACTGGATTGTAATATTAAAAAACAAAACAAAAAACAAACAAACAGAGAAACTAGTTACGTTCTAACATCAGCCAACACACCCCAGGATCTTCGCCTATGGCGATGAACGGATGTAACTTCAAGGCGGCGCCCCCCTGCCTTGAACGTCTATTGGGACTTAACCTCAACCCAGTCCTCAAATGGAACTCATATATACCGACCCATCGCTAAAGATGTTGGAAATTGGACGGTTCCTTGTACCACTCCAATAATTGCCTAACTTCTGCTATGCTCTACCTTTGCAAGAGTCAAATCAGACCGAAAATTGTGCACGGTTGTCATATCTGAGCTGGAGCTGCTCAGTTTTCATTTTCCAGTCTTGATAGAGTTTAAAAGCGTCTATGCAGCCATGTGGATGTTTAATTATTTTCCATCTAACAACCCCTTTCCCATAGACAAAACATTGCCAACCTTTTGCTACTCTTTCGTTATTTCATACAAAATATTCTGTCGAACTATATTCCACAGTTCCAACAATTTTAACCCTCGCAGCTAAGACCCTTCATGCAACGTACCGGAAGTTGATTCATTCTCATTCTCTTCGTATTCCATTAGTAAGAAGGAAGTTTGACTCGAAAAGCTTTTCCAATAGACCGCTACATTGTGGAAGCGACTCCCAAGAAGATACTTTATCGACCACTACAATCTTAACCGTTTAACGTCTAAAGTTAAAGATTATCTTTCCCACACATCATCATAAATTACTCTTCTTACCTCTTGCTCATACAACAATCTCCTTTCGTAACCTTCTGCAATGAGTGACTCTTATACAGAGTGCACGTTAGTAAAAGAAATTAATTTTGGAGTCATTTTGGAGACTTCCGATGAATGGTATAGCCACCAATTTGTCCCAGCATGAGTATAATTAAGCCTTTATGGGACGTAGTCGAGAGATCTATTCACACGCAAGATACTACACCTTCAAATATCAAGGACTTGTGGACAGCTATTGAAACGGCATGACTCGAAATCTCTCCATAGTTTTCCACCCATTTTTAGAATCGTTTAGTTATTGTATTTCACCGACTAAAATTGGTTCCGACATGATACTAGGCAATTTTTGGCACCACATCAGTGTAAACAAACATTATAGTTACACATGACTATATCTCCGATAATAATTTTAGTTGTAGTCTGTTTGAAAATTTACAATGATAATCGAAAGATGTTTTGGTTTAAGGGTTTACCGTATTTGCCTTCACATAACACATACCCTCACATAACGCTACCCTATTTAACAAGGAAAAAATAATTAGTATGTTTCATATCGAAATATATTTTAAAGTGGTTTTGTAGAGAAAATGTATTATTTTGTCCATGCGAATACAATATTCTAACAATATACAGGAATGTATTGTAACATTAACCTTCAAAGGAAACTAAATGAAATTTACCAAAGCAAAAAAGAAATACGGTTACATTTGTAACAATGAGTACTGGTACATAAACAAAGCAAACAGGTATAAAGCAATCAGTAAAGTACAATAAATGTGAATGAATTCTTATAGATAACTAGCAGTAGAGCCCGGCGTTTCCCGGGGATGTAACAGTAAGAGATAGATCAAGTATCGACCATCACAAAGACTAAAAAATAAAATTGACAAAGATTATTGTTTAAGGTTGACGGACACGCATGTCTTAATTATTCTGTTTTGTTTTGTTTTTGTTTTTTTTACGAATTGGTCAAACCCAAACTCAAACAAAAACATTGTTTTCAATCGTTATGAGTCTACCGATTGAATAGATTTTATTAAAAACAATTGTCTTGTAAATGGAATTTTAAAAGCATTCTGAATGTAAAAATAAAGAAAAAAGTGTGCAAGACAATAAGAAACACTACCTGCCAAAAAAAAAAAAAAAGTGAAGTTTTGTTGAAATCGGTTGAAAAATGTAGGAAATCCGATCCCATATATAAACAAACACACACACACACACAACCTGGATTTTATAATAAGTATAACTCGATATGAGCTGTCCCCCTTTCATTCTCGCGACAGCAATGCCTCTTAATGGTGTTTTCAAATTGATTTCGTGCAAAAATAATTGTTTTTCCAATTTTTGGCGCTGTCAGAACCACCGCAAGGTAATTTTACGTAGTCCTGTGAAGTTTTCTTGAAATCGGTTGAAGAGTGTAGGAAGTCCGATCCAATATATAAACGAACAGACACACACACAACCTGGGTTTTATAATAAGTATGATTACAGTACATGAAGACAAAGCAAAATATTTCACCAATCCATTACATTCACTTACGTGCTAGTACCCTTGGGAAAGGTATGAATTCTCTTCTTAACACCCCAGCTATGGGTAAACAGACCGGTTTCTGTAGACTTGGATCGCAACTGGTCTACTGTAGAAAGAAATGGCAACCTACCGCGGAAAAAAATCTGCCTTGTCAGTCATGTATCGAAAGATACATGATCGCCTAAGCGTGTATCACGCATGGCACATGACTGACTGACTGAATATTACCCGTAGTATACAACAAACAACAACGGAAAAACTGAATGCACTCTAACAGAAACTGATATTTCAGCAAACGGTACAGACTGCCATACATATTTTATTAGTAACACAATTTACTGAACTGTTTTCAATATTTTATTACTAGTAACAATTTTTATGCCTAGCGGTCTCAGACTCATCCGACGTCCTAGCATACAGTTACAGCACTTGATCGTCTCTCATCCGTAAAACGGCTGTATTAGGTGCAGAGCTGTTTTTGGTATCTTTAAAAATAAACAAAACGCATCTTATACGAAGGCAAATATGGTAACAATCTGTTCTATTCATTCGGTATGATTTTCGAATGCTATGATTGTGCAGATTAATCAGAACACGCGATTAAATGTCTCATACGTAAAATTATTCTTGATTCATCTCCTGACAAGTGGGTGTGTATCATTTGGGAGTTTCTGTGAAGGTGGATTTTTCTTCTCGCGTGAATGTAAAAGACTCTCTGTCTTTTCCACTGTCATCCGGTTGTCTCACGTAGGCGCATCATAATCGAAATTGGGTCGATAACCTGTTCACATTTCGGGGAAGCCACTGACATATGTGAAGGCGCGAATTTGCACTTGGTGCCAATGAGGTTACCTTCCAGGCCAACTTATGCATCTGGATTCTCTGACGATGTGGTGTAACAGTGAGTGCAATGCTTATTTTGGTGTCATCTAGAGTGAGCCTCGTATATATTTGAGGTCACCACAGATCACACCCTTTTAGGAAAAAGCCTCCTTATTGACATTAAATTTGATTCAGACCGTCTGGTATTTTCTGGTATGGATCGCATACTACATGTTGAAATCCCTGTTGCCTGTTAAAAGAGGACGAATAATGCAACTGTTCTAAGTAACTAGCAACAAATCGGGTGAGCGGCATCTGGAGAATCGTTTACAAGGTCTTGTGAGGGAAGACTTATTTTCCACTCTTCAGCCTCTTTCTCGCAGATGAAACGTTGCAAGCTTATTATTGCTCTATCGATATTTCCATGCTAAATGTTTGGATGAACTTATATTATTATGTTCCATCAGTTCAGACCTGCTACTTTCACGAAGTCGAATCACCCTGATTTTCCCCGTCTTCCAATTGAAAAAAGAAATTTCCGCTCAGACAGTTTTTCTCCAAAACTACCACATTGCGGAACAGAGTTTTGTTTGTGTGCCTTCCTAAACACTACAATCTTCAAGACAAGGGTATATCATTATCTATCCTACTTATCCTCATAATATTCACTTTCCCCTCTTTCATTCATATCGCAGACCTCATATATCGTTATTATTCTAACAGTAACCCTTGACTCGCTTTAGAGCCCTGTATTAGGTAAATATATCGTATATAAAAGAATATCAAAACGGTTCCCCAAAAATATAATACCTCGATATTCATACAATAAGTTATAAAATATTGTATTGAATTACATGTAATAGCGAATAAAGATACCCTCATTCTTACGAGATCTTTCTTATGAAATTCCTAGATACTGGGGATACATTTACTCGGCGGCACCTTCCCCTTGCGCCACTGTTTAGTAGCAAATAGATGACACTTGCCTGCATCAATAGTATACTGATGGATATTTGTATTTAAAAAAAAAAAATCTAACCCACGCACAAATATGAGAAGATTTTTTGGATTATAACAGGTCACATGATACGCTTTTTCTGAGTGGGAGGACAAATAATGGCGTATTTTGAGTAAGATTAATTCCAATGAGGGCGGGAGTATTTATAAATAGAATAGACGCAAGTGCTATAGTTTGAAGAAAGTTATATCACTATTTGTTTTATTGAACTGGTGAGAATTATATCCACATTGATAGCTCTGTTCAGTTCAAAACATTGTACATATATCAATTGGATGCTGATTTTTATCTTATTGATAGTGATCGACAGGAATGTTGCTTAACTTTGGTGATTAAGCTCAAAATAAGAGCTCCTATTTTAGTATGTTTATAAACCTGCTGACAGCAATTATTATTTTAATAATTACGTTTTTATGAACTTGGAGTAATGTTGCGATTAAAGAAAACGCATTATCTTGATTGTAGAAATTTAATAAACATGTCTTTGGCTTTCAGGATAGAATTTCCAACTAATATTCAGGATGTTAATGACTGACATCATTTTCCATGGATTCCCTTTAAACAAAAACAAAGAATTAAGTTTGAGTGTAATTAATTGTTTCTATGCATAAAATTTTATTGAAATAGTCCATATTACGTAAATGCTATTCGAGAAGGCGATTGTTCTTGCCAGATGATAATGATGTCATAGAATCTCGTTGTATCGTCTTACAGTTGCTTGTCCCACAACTCGTTTCATAAATCCTTTGAGATGTATGAAAATTACTGACGCAGTTTGTACAATTCTTTCATTTTGATAGCATTTTTTCTTTTCTTTTTTTTTTGTTTCGCTACACTTAAAAATCAAAATAAATACGGGTGATTATGACGGCATCAAGTAGAAACTTACAATATGGCGTCAGCTGTTTACTTCATCATTAACATTGTGACAACACTTTAAAAACAGACATTTTTAAAGTATATATATATATATATATATATATATATATATATACAAAAATATAAGAACAAAGGAGCAGCAGAGCAAGGATAAAAAAAACTCACTGTAAAAATAATGAATCGCACAAATATAATAAAGAAATAAAAGAAAAGTGACTAACTGGCTATCGATCTTCGCTCTTCATAGCCAATCGGGGACAAAAATATGTGCATAACGACTAAAAAAGTGGGGGAGAAAATTGCTATCATGAAATCACCAGAATAAAGTAGAAACATTACTTTTAGACCCAGCAGCCATTCCTTCTATTTACATGTGGATTGTTTGCTCGTAATCAGTAAAGCGCATTCGGAATATCATTTGAGGATTTTGAGTTCATTTATATTAAGTCTAATTCCCTCTCTAATCAAAAGGAATGGATAATCGAAAAAATTCATCCCCTCCCTCATCCCAAAATAATCTTACTTGTCGAGACAGAACGGCAAATTACTCCTACCCGGTCCCAGATATTTCAACCCTGTGGCATTGCTCTAAATAAGGAGTATTCTGGTGCCGTTTGGAAGTTGTTGCGAGGACTATGCATTTTTCTCCTTGGCCTATACGTACACGTATAAGCATCCCACATTAAACCGGCCATGTGTCACCCTCCCCACCGATCATGGTAGAGTAGATAAATACAGACCAATAAAAATAGCCAAAAGAAAGTAGTGGGTCATTTGGCGATATGAAAGAGCACCCACTGTGGATCGAACTCACTACTCAATCTTAATTGAGTTCACGAGACACACCTGCTAACCATTACACCAGGTCGAAGTAACTTGAATAATTGAAATAATGATTTACTAAACGCAACTTTGATGTGGCACGCGAACGAGATTAAAATTGCACCCAGTGAGAATCGAACACTACTCAGTCGTAATTGATCTAGCGAAATCAGCTTCCTAACCATTATACGACATTGAAGTAACTTGGGTGACTGAAATAAATAATTTATCATACCAACATTTGTATTTGACGCACAAGAGTACCAACAGTGCCAAGAGGCAGGTTTGGAGATCAGATAAGAAACCATGGTAAAATAAAAGCAAAGATTTCAAATGATGTTTTCTAAGCAATGGGGCTTTTGCCACTTGGAACATTAGTGTAACACAATCATCCTGTCAGCACTAGTCCTATTTGGCCTCATGTCATATAGAGCTCAGTTTAGACAATATTAATTGAACAATTTTGATATGGCCTTCGGATTTTCTTATCGCATTGCTTCCTCTGTTGCATTCGATAACACAATAATCTTAAACTACGAATTAAACGTTTTCCGTGCCTTGATTCTCCCTTGTATAAAGTGAATTGTACTGTCTGATAATACCTGATTAGTAAAAGCCACAGTAGCAAGATGATTGGTATTCTAATTATATTAAGCAATTTTCGTTCTTGGGCAAATATTACGCTTTGTCAAAAGTTGGATATATATATATATATATATATATATATATATATATATATATATATATATATATATATATATATATATGAAAGGTAAGTCTTCTTGACAGATCCGTATAATTTAAATGTCCTTTGGGAGATTATGAGTAAATATATGTATTAGTTTTACAACTACAACTCTATCAAGAAGACTTACATTTCATATGAATGATTATAGTTCAATGTCCCAACATTTAAAGGAACATTCCTGTCCCCATTCACGATTTAGAGAGATATTAAAGGATAATACAACTATACTCCACCACGAAAATAAAAAACAAAAAATTCAAATTCTGGAAGCCATTTATATAAAAAAAAAATTACGGACCAAAATAAATAAAATCAATTATGAATATAGCAACAAAGTTCTAAAATGTTTATACCAAAAAGGTTTTAAAATATCTAAATTGCAATTGCTAAAAACTACAGTTAAAACAATATTTTAAAACACGTAATTACGACACTTTTGAGAACTTACATAAATTAAGTTGCCTTTCTTACATAGCAGAATTTTTTTAGAATTGTACAACGTTCATGCTCACATAGTCATAACTTAACATTAATTCTTTATCTTAGAAATTCACCTCTGAAGATGATCTTGGATGAGATTGAAAGTAGTTGGGAAAATAAAAACCATATGGATAATTACAGCGTTTTTCTCAATCAGTTTTGTAGCGACACTAAGAAATTGATACGTGAACACCAGAGGATTAAAATTAATATAAACAGACATAATACGTCTAGTTTATTCAACTATGCTATCATATTATATATATATATATATATATATATATATATATATATATATATATATATATATATATATATATAACATGTTATATAAATATTATATTATATATATATTATTATTATATTAGATATATATATATATTATATATATTATCTTAGATATATATATATATATATATATATATATATATATATATATTATATATGTATATATAATATATATTTTCTGTTTATACTTTATTTTAATAGATAAAATTATTTAAGTAAATGGACTGCTTTTAAATAAACAGTATTAATTACATTTGAAAATGTAGAGCATTTACTTAAATATATTGTACTACTAAAATAACTTATAAACAGAAAATATATTAAATAACTGTCATACTTAATCCATTTCATAATATTATATATGTTATATATATTGTATTATTACATTAGATAGATATATTATCATATTATGTATATATATATATATATATAAATATATATATATTGCTAATGATAATACATACCTGGAATTCCCGTGTGAGCTAATTATGTTTTATTAAAATAACCACATAAAATACACGAGCTATATGACCTTATGCAATTCTAAGCAATACACACTCCAGTAAGTTCAATGCTTTTCAATGTACGCACAAAGTTTACATTAAACAAATTGCATTAAAATTATATTTTTTTAAATTATATTTTGGGCAGTTTAACTGATTAACATTTATAGGGATTATTAATGTTTAGAAGAAGAAAAAAAAAAGAATTTCGCTTGACTTGTTTTGTAGGACGGTGATTAATGACTCATAACGCGGAATTTTTTTCCTTTTTTTTCAAAAGAAATTAGATATTATCCAATAGATGAAAAAGTATGTTTCACGTAGTAGACATCTTCATGCAATATTATTACTTCGTCGTCTCTTTATTTACAATAGAATTGATGTTTTCGGGATTTGATTAGTTAAAAATGCCATCGATGGATTAATGAAAAACATTAATCCCCTTTAGGATTATCATATCAAACGCACACAGAAGCAGTCCTACACACGTCCCTATAAACAAGCACATTATACTTATAGACAGTGAGACAGACAATAGATTATCACTGGCCTTGATTGATTGATCGATCATTATGTTATGATTTTGCTAGTATACGGATATACTAAATGTTTGGAGTATAGAGAATTTGTTTAGTTGCAACAACGTAGATTGCTGGCCATTAAATTTAGCGTGTGAACCTTAATCGTTTTCCCTGTGTTCGAATATTGACCGCTGTTACCTATTGTAAACTCATGAGAAATGTACTTACAAAATTGGTCTTTGAATAAAGTGTGTGTCTACGTGTGTGTGTGACTTTCAACAATATTCTACGTTTTCAGTATATTACCTTCAAGACGATCAGACAATAAAAGTTAGACAATTTGATTAAAACCTAAATTGACAGACATCAATTTGCAAGAAATTCGAATAGAGCCAGTATATCGATCTGCATCGCCTTCTGAATATATGTATGCGACCTCAAACCTGCTAGAACGAATGAAAAAAATGAATACATTATATATATATATATATATATATATATATATATATACCTTCTTTCCTGTCGTGCGACAACGGCTTCGGGGTAGATTCTCCGATTGACGGTTATTCAACGGGCTGATAAGCTGTGATACAGCGAAACAGTCTGTCTGTGGATGACAATATATATATATATATATATATTACATCAAATATTATTTTTAGTCGATACCCGTGTTTGAAATAGACGCCTTGTTTTTTTTTAATTTTAAACAGTGTGCATTGCGTCTACTAAGTTGCGCACTCAGTAGACGTAATGTACGCTATTTACAACAAAAAAACAAAAAAAAAACGAAATGTCTATTTCAAACACGGTTATTCACTAAAAATAACCTTTGAAGTGTCGGATTAAAAATAAATCCGTTAACTCTCTAGAAATTGCTTTGTTTACATTTCCAATACGAAATCGAGCAAATATGGACTTTCTAGAAAATCTGAATAACAGAATGTCCATTCTTTAAAAGGGAAAATAGTACCTTCACAACTTAAGACACTTTCCGGATCAAATGGTAGTTTTCCCTCCAAAGGGGAGCACATGTTCGAAACCTACTGGGGAGCACATTATCTTTATTAATGTTTCTCAAGTGCTCAGGTCGGTAAACCTAATACAAACTTTTTAAAGTAAAAATAAAAACGGGGCGTCTATTTCAAATACGCGTATCCACTAAAAATAATGCTTGAAGTAATAAAAATGTTGAATTAAAAATAAATACATTACGCATTTAGAAATACTTATCTTGTCCCGATTCAAGAAGATTACATCTACTCTTCAGGAGACTTGATTGTAAAATTCTATAATCAAGATGTAACGGGTTTTAATGTTATTAATAAAGAAGTGTAAGGTTAAGGGTAATGTCTGGAAAAGAGATTATGTTGAAAAATACTTGTTTTGCGAAATAAATGCTTCTTCATAATTAGGCTTCACACTTATACATATGTATAAATTTGTTTCAAAAATATAAAAAGTTCAGGATATTTATCAAAGATTGACTCAGAATTTCAACCTGTCTCACCCATTAAAGTCCTGATAAGATATTTTTATAAATATCAGTAGGTGATATATATATATATATATATATATATATATATATATATATATATATATATATATATATATATATATATAGGAGGCAACGTTACTTTTAAACATCTTTCGTTAAGTATGCTAGACAACGAAAATTTTATTAATTTTTTATTTAGTTTTTCCAGCATCCTTACGTTTTTTCCTTTGGTAGGTGTAAGGAAGTACAAATATTTTCCATAATGTCCATTGACCCGGGCAATTTCAGCCACTTCTTTAGACATTTTCAAGGGAGTTTTGTTTTTAGGTGTTGTTAGTTTCTCGTCATATTTTCACTGATTGTATTTTATTTTAATGTTGGTTTGTATAGGAGTGTTTATTCTGAGCCTTCGGGTGCTGAGCGCGGCTGGAATTCGAGTGAGCGACTTTCTATTTTTTTAAAAACTTTTAACACTCCATTCCCACTGTTAAATAAAGTGAGATTGATAGTAGGCGAGAGATGTTTAATACACAGGACCTCTTTTATAGCCAGATGTTTCTGGTAATGTGATTTATATAGAATCTTAATGCTTTTGAGTAGAATTTTTCTTAATGGTTCTTGTAAATTGTAAGTATATAGGTATTTTTTATAGCATTTAATTCTGATAACTGACAGGTGAGGCGTCTGCTCAAGGAGGTATGTCCAATATAGGTATGTCCGATATCCGTAATTGATTTGTAACAAGAAACAGTCTTGTATTGGGCAGTGAAATGGTTTATTGGTTATTGCTATCTATATTTCTGAGATGAGGTATTATGTACATTATTTACAGTATTCGGACTATTGTCCTCATCTTTGTCGCCATATTTATCACAACGTTTCGGTCGTTGTACGCTCCGGCCTTCTTCAGGTGAAGAACCCTTTATTTCGCTCACTAGACTGTTCTAGTTCCACGTGCCATGTTTGATGGGTGTCAGTTATCAGTTATCTCCTGCTAATTTCTCCACCGCCTTAACCGGGTATTGAATTCACACTCTTTGGGTCCTGTCACTGGATCTAAGCAACGCCTTATTATTTCTACTCAATAGCCTTTATCCACTGTGCCATGTGTCCTCAAGGACAATGACTAATGTTTGTTTTATGTGTTTTAGTTCACCAGGATATATTATTTGGGAAGAGGAATTTAGGTGTGCTCTATTAAGGAAGTTTTTTTTTATCGCTACGATTTTATCTTTCCGGTTACTGGCTATCATAGTTTAGAAGACAAGTGTTTGTACTAGTGTGTGTGTTTTTTTTTTTATATGGATATAGTAAATACTTTGGATTTTAGTTATATATATATATATATATATATATATATATATATATATATATATATATATATATATATATATAATAAAAAGGCTTAAACACTAATATTCCATGGTCATAATTTATTCCATTGGAATCGTAAATACGATCCAATTCATCAGACCTACAAATTCAAAAAGAAAACAGAAAAAAACCCTACTCCGGAAATAAAAATAGAATTTAGAGAGAGTGTAATTATGAGAGTGTGGGACGAATGTTAGTTTATAAGAGAGGGGTTTAACAGAGAGAGTTTTATTTAAAATTAGGTGTGAGTGGAAGGGGGAAAATGACTGTTGTCGGATGTCTAAAACAGTATAAGGATACACATCGAGGTGACATACACACACCATGGCCGATCAAATCTTAAAGAAGGAGGGAGAGGTAAGGAAAGTTTGCATATATATGTATATTTACCACTAATATTATCTATATATATATATATATATATATATATATATATATATATGTGTGTGTGTGTGTGTGTGTGTGTGTGAAGATATTGTCTCAGTCATGAGTTGATTTCCACCATGTATATAATGACAGGATATTGCACGAAAAGTGCGAACGAAGTAAGAGAAATGAAAGTGCTCGACGTATTACAAAAAATGTATATATAAATGTATATCAACAACAAATAATTAAGTAATAAAAAAATGAAAAAAGACTAAAAAGTTAACAAACAACTTTATAAAAATAGATACAAATAACCGCATTCGTGTCGACAATTATTTCTACTCAATAGCCTCTAGAATAATTTTAAGCATAACCGTTACAGCCGACCGATAAAAGATAATACAAAAGACTTTACTGCTCTTAATGCGCCATTGACCAGCAGATATAAATAGTCGAGCTAAGACATAACGCACATGGACTGAAGATTGCGTTTAAGCATGAAACAGGCTATCACTGTTTGGTGTTGACCTCAGTGTGCACTTTATATATAAGTGAACATTGAAGCCACCACTCAGAGGCGACAGGCTGTTTCATGCTCGACGCAATCGTCAGGCAGCCTGACGATTGCGTCTAGCATGAAACAATCTGTCTCCTCTAAAGTCAAGATGCCAGGTTATAACCGATAATATTGCAAATACTTCCTTGGATTTTGTCGAAAATCTCTAGATATATTATAGGAGCTCCAGATGTGACAGCAATATTCAATTCATGTACGAATGGTAGATTGATAAAACGTGCAAGATGTATTCTGGCGGGAAAGATTGTCTGGCACGACACAGTGAACCAACTTTCCTAGCAGCAAGCCTAGCAATTGATTCAATATAATCATTCCATATTAGTAGAAACGTGAGCCCAAGTAGGTGGGGGTGAGTTGCTTTCATGGAGGTTAGCCTCAACCATGCTGCAGGAAGGCAAAATGGTTCTCTGTGATGATTAAAAAAAAATAGCAGTTTCGTTTTAGAGGCGTTAAAATTTACAAGCTATTTCTTGCCCCTGATTGGATGTCATTTTATGAGAACAGCTGCCAGTTCTACTTTGCCTGACCTATTGGACTTACAATTAAGACAAGGAGCATAAATATCGAGTTGGAAACTCATAATGATGTTGGAAACTAATTTAACCATAGGAATATACAAATATATAGAACATAAAATGAGGTATCATTAAAAAAATTTATTTGCTTTAATTTTGTAGATTTCTAGCATCCTATTTATACATCATTGGCTCTATGATAGTAATTCTCATTTATTTATGTGGGCAACAAACTTTTTCTTTGACATCTCCATCTAAGTATCATTGTTACCGTATTAGGCATTGTTAGTTATTGTTATTCCTTCAATTATAAGTATGACTTTGTGTGTAGGCATGAGCTTGCTCTAGAAATGTTTGGATATTTTCAAAAATTTAAGTATATGTACAAAAGATGATCTCATATAAAACATATGTGTGTGTGTGTTTATACGTACAGGTTAGTGAGTTTGTGAATTATTTATTAGCGGGAAATTAGGTTTAGGTTATTTAGTTTAGATTGCTTACATTTCTTTATTTGATAAACTGATGAATGATTCATAAACATCCATTAAAAAATCTTTATTTGTTTATTCAATCACAATACTTAAGTTTCTTTTGTTTCAAACCATCCTTTGATTCTTTCTTTGTGTTTCTTCATTCTTTTTCTTTTCTTTCTATTTCGTCTTTGTTTTATTTTCCCTTTTCTTTTTTCTTTCTTTCTTTCTTTTTGCTTTCTTTTTTTTTTATTTTCCCAATTCTTTCTTTTTGCTTTCTTTCTTTTATTTCCCATTTCTTTCTTCCTTTCTTTCGCGTTTCTTTCTTTTTGTTTTCTTTTTATTTTCCCATTACTTTCTTTTTGCTTTCTTTTTTATTTTCCAGTTCTTTCTTTCTTTCTTTCTTTCTTTCTTTCTATTTTTCCATTTCCTAATACCTTCCTTCTTTGTTATGGTCCTTTCTCAGCATAAAATTAATGTAGTATTTGTAATGCAAAAGCCGCTGGTCACACTCCAAAAAGCAACGAGTTTCTTTACTTGATAAATAAATAAGAAAAGTATTACATCGATAAAAACTGAGAAATAATTTTATAGAACAGCTTGTATGTATTCACTTTACATATTCACTAACAGGAAATGTGCATCATGCAAATTTATTCACACAAGATAAGAAAAAAATAAAAATTTCTTAAGGATCTTATTTGAAAGTTAATTTTCTTTCTCGCTCGTTAACCGTCTATGTCTGTTATAGTAACATCATTAGATAACCTAACAATATTTTATTCGAAGTTGTCTCTGCTCAACAAAGTCATTTATTCCTTCATCGTCATCATTATCATTGCCCTGTTGGTAGAGTTTTGAATACGCCGTCTGTATCCACTGCAGATGGGCAAGACCTCTATTCAAAGGAAAATGGATATATTCCGTGAGGTTATTTAATCATAATTGGAGGTTTTGAATTTAAAGTTGATTTTCTTCTAGACTGGATGACACCCATGGCTAGAGGACCCAGTCTGTTCTGCTGTTTAGATATAACCGGGGAGAGGAAGAATAGATGAATTTGTACCTTTCTTAAGGGTATTTGCATGTAATTAAATGTAACGACCTGAACTCGCCGATTGTCCAATCCGAGCCGCTATCCATTACTCCACCCTGCCTCCATTAAATAAACAAAGGCTGATATGTCGTAAAAACCCACGACTACAAAGGTCTTGGTTTCCATAATTTTTGAACAATTATAGGAATACGAGTCTCTCAACTAATTATAATGACAGCGCTTTTATTTTGTAATAGCTTTTCGGGTTTTAATCAATTTTTAAGTTTTTATATAAGTTTTTATTCTGATGTTCAAAGTGTACAGACTCATCCCAATTGGAAAATCATTTATTGTTGCATTGTACAGAGATAAGCTTACTAAATGGTGACTAACGATGTCATAGTAATGGGAATGATATAAAAGTTCTAGAATCTAGCTTGATAACTGTCAAAACTGCAAAACATAAGAATGACATTTGTCCCTAGATTCAAACAAATGTTGAGTGCTGTAATCAAATTACTTTAAAAGAAAAGTGACACAAATAGGAATCCCATAAAAAAGACTGTTGAAAACAACACTAATTCTGTGATAAATTATCGGGATTTTTTATATCCACACTGCTATACTTCCTGAAGGCATATCGGATGATATCTTGATGTGACAATGAAAAGGTACATATCAGCAGCGGCTGCCTCGACAAATGTGAAATCACTAAATGTGAAATCATAAGATGACAATTTGCTTGACATTCCTTTACTTTTAACAAATGTTAACGAAATTTTGGACAATTTTTATCTATCGTAAATCTATTAGTTAATTTCTTCTTTTAATAAACTGTCAAAATGATATTAAACCGAAATGTAGTACTAAACGATTAAACAACTGAAGAATCATAAAATAACGATTGACAACACAATGTTTCATAAATAAGTAGGGTATATCAGGCTGCTGATATATTCATTTTTATTTCTCTTTTGTGTTAATATTCTTTGTTTTTTACTTTTAATAATTTAGAAAACAGAAATGTCAGTCACCATCTTCTGTCTCCTTGAATCCCGTTCTTTTATCGTATTTTCTCTTTCTTTTAACCCCTTGCATCCTAGTGGCTTTTATTGTCTTGCTTGGGGTGAAAAGATTTTTTTTAAATGCGACAATAAGGTTAATTGCATAGATAGAAATCCTAGATTACTCGAGCAGACAACATAACCAATACAAATGCAAAATTATTTAAATATCTTCATAGGTTTTATATAGTATAAGTAATTTTTTAAGTATATGTTTTAAGGAGGAAACAGTTTGCTTATCGCTTATTAAGTGCTTTACTATTCGGACCCATATGCTTATCTTGCCTGCTATAACACAATGTTTCGGCAGTTGGGCTCTACGACTTTCTTCAGGTGTCTGTTGTACTTGGTAACCTTCGTGAAATTTTGAAGCATTCCTGTTATACTGTCCAGGAACTGTTTCATTCAGTTAGAGAGTTAAATCTGTAACTAGTGTTTCATCCAGTAACAAAGCCTAACCAAGACCTTTCCTTTGGGTATTTACTGATGCTCCGTGTATAGTAAGACGTATAATAATGATCATCAAATACAGCAACAATATCTGTTTATTTGTGAGATGGACTCTGCTTACATAATTGTTCTTCATATTACAACCATTCGATGACATCGACAAAACGAACTTAAATTAGGCGCAAGACGCGGAGAGGTTTGAGTTCATAACTGCTGCTAGAATGAAATAAAGCAATCAGAATTCAAAAGCCCTTTTGTTTACTGTTGTCTAATCGTTGGCGTGAAACGAAGCCATAAAGTACAGAACAGTGATTCTCAACCTATTTTGCTCCATGCACCCTTTTCACCATAAATCAGAATGTCATTCCCCACTTTACAAGATTATCCGACTCAAAAGATGCATTACAAATAATATGCGTAGGTTATTGAAAATCCTCATTCTTTTCCTTATTAGTATTTATGGATTATTTTTATAGAATTTACAATTTTAATAGCGACAGAATATGTTGATAGATTTGTAAACTTGAATACATGAACAGTAATTTGTTTTGATTCATAACGAATTATTAAATAAACTGAAGCATACTTTAGTGTGGAATGTTTGGTGGTTATCATTTATTTAACAGTGTTGACGGCCCAAATTAATCCATACAATTTTTTACACTACGAATAAGTTAAGCAAAATGCAAAAACAAGATAAAACCACAAGAAACATTTGTGATAAAAGACAAAAAGCAAATATTTGAATAACAAGTAATTTTCAATATATTTTTGCAATGAAAATATTTTACAAAAATGTAGTGGATTTTTTAAAGTGAAATCTTGTTAGTTTAATTTATGTTGAACTCAAGTATGGTGAAAGATTAAATTTTGTTATTGAGTTCTGATTTGAAAGGATGTTTGTTAGAATGTGTTATTGAAGATTCTATAAATTAATTGCAAGAGAAAAATTTACATTTAAGGATTTTCATGTAAATAGTAAATGTTTGTAAAATTGAATGCAATTTTGTGATCAAAGAAGTTATCTACCTTTGATTGTTTTGTGTAATACAATGTTCTCGAATGTTGAGAAATAAAGTTGATTTGTTAGCAGGAATTTGTTTAACTTCTGCGTAAGGAATTTGGTGATTGAATGGGAATAAAGTTCACTGATGAGTTTTGATGAGTGAATGTGAATATCGTTAAGCTTGTATAATGTTCGTATGAACGAAAAACTTAAGATTGTGTGACGTGAAGTTTAGTTTCAATTCGTTTAATGTCACAATGCTCACTGGCGAGTGTAAATGACTTTCTGTTTTTATTTGCTTCGGTTGGCGCACAGAGACTTGGCGCGAACTTATGTATTTCAATCACGAGCTATACAAATTAGTTAAGCGTGGGTGGATAGTCACGCCTACTTGTATATTTATTAAACAATGAGGGCTCGAGATTTTTTTGAAAGTGTATGAAGTTGGAAGTGTTCTGTGATCCACTTTTTGCACAGATTTGACCAAATTATTTTGGGGTATTGGAATAATGTAGAATTTGGGTCCTACAACTTCAATAAACAAAATGTTCAGTAGAATGCCAGGGTATTGTAATTCAATAAACAAAATTCTCGAAATAAAAAACAAGAAAAGGTAAAAGATCCCCCGCCGAAACACTGGCATCCGCCCTGGGGGATTAACCACACCACCCTGGTTAAGAGCCCCTGACAGAGAAAATTCGACATGAAATGGAAGAGGTTTTCGTGTAGGACAATGAAATCTGTTAATACAAAATACTAGAATAGCGACGCCTGAATTTCGGAAGTCTAGATAATATAGACAAGGGCGTAAAAACAACAAAGCACAAGTGATATCATTTGTAAATAATATAGTCTTTTCAGTATTTATATTTCAATAAATATTGGAACAATTAATATCCAAAATTGACATTTATATATTGAATATATTTGGTAGATTATATTGAATATTGATAACCACTGCATAAATATGCATTTGAACAATTCAAATATTTTGCGATTTAAAAATTTTCTACTGGTATGGCATCCAATCAGAGAAGATGAATAAATGGTAATATCTTTGAAAGTTATGGAATGTGGAATAATAATCTGACTCCTCAATAACATTGTAAATTTTTGTTTCTTTCTTTTTTAATTATTTTACTCCATGCGAGGCGATAAAGCCACTAAGACGCAAGAGGTTACTGAGTGTGGAAGAATCTGAAAAAAATTTATTAGGGAGTGAGAAAAATAAAAGAACAGGAATTAACGATTGACATTGCATTTAAATTTTTGAAGATCAAAGTTGTCTGCAAAGTAAGAAGCTGGAAGAGAGAAACTGTCAACATAGAATTTACGGTTACATGTTAGTTATTACAAATAGAAAAAGATGAGTCCTAGCTGAAAATCTAGTACTGCACTTAAATTCATAAAGTGTAGGTAACAAAGAGGAAAGACAATCAAGCAAAATATTTATAGAAAAGACACAATTAAGCTGTGGGAAAGTGGCCGAAACCGAGATGCCAGGTTAGAAGCGATAACATTGCAGGTTCTTCTTTCCATTTTAACAAATATGTCTAAATTAGGTATGTTCAATAATTCACCGAAAAAACAGCATAGCATGATGAAAAAAGTTCCCAAATTTAACAAAAACAAAGTTTTATCGTGAAAAAGTTTATGCTATAAGAGAAAAGACCAAAGTATTTTTTTAATTTTTTATTCCTTTCTATCACGTTTGAAATTTTGGTTGAAAATCTTTTCTTTCTTTTAGGTCATAGGTCGCGTAATATTTAGCATTAGTTTTTTTGTGCTTTTTTCAGTTGAAAATCAAATAATCGGCGGATTTTAATGAAACTTGCAGAACTTATTAAAAAAAATATATGAAATTATTTTAGAAATGTTTGTTTTTTAGAAACTCATGGTAATTTTTTTTTTTTTTACATCTGTTAAACTTACTTAATTTTATGAAAACTTGAAAATCCCAAATTGCTGTATTTTTTTTTTTTTATTAAATGCAGAATAATTTGAAGAATATAAATCATCAATGACTGGTTCTCTACACAAACTTTAGCTCTGAATTGTAAAATACAAAACCCAATAAAACTAAGACATTATTTATTTTTTTTAAAAAAGCTTTTATTGTATATTCCTTATAATACATAATTAAGGACATTTTTATCTGAAGCCAAAATATGTTTGCAATGAAAAATGATATTTTACAAGAATTTTTTTCTTGTTTTTTAATTTTAAATGCAAAATGTGATAAAGTTGTTAAATATTTTAAAATTAAATTTAAAGCCGTAACTCTCAGGAAATGTTCTTGTTAAAAGATCTACATTTTACGGATCTTAATTTGAAAGCTTACTACAATCTGTGAAACGGTGTATTTTTACAATAATTTTTTAATATGCTAAAAAATACATTAAAATCATCTCTGAAGCACAATTCTGAAATAATGTCACGTGTGCTTGAGTTGTTTCTCCTGATAGCGTATCAAATTCTCTGACTGACCGACCATCGTCGTATTTTCAAAATTATTAATTTTCTTTTTTTTTTTTTTTTTACATATTTCACTAAATATTTTCTATTCCTTTTTTAAATATAATTTTTTTCTTTTTCAGTGGAAGATATACTGCAATTTATTATTTTTTCTTTTTTAGATTCAATTTTAGGGACGGGAACAGTGCAGGTTTTTGATATATCTTCGTTAAAAAAATTACCTAAAAGAAATCAATAAATACTAGATGTTTGAAAGTATTTAATTTTTAAGAATTACATTATATTTAAATAAGCTGGTGCACTTAAAAATTAAAAATACTGTCACTTCTGCCCTTCCTTCTGATAAATTACCCTAACGTTAGTTGTCGATACATTGACGTAAACGTGAATTCACACCTCCAAAACTAATCACCACTGTTAGACATGCTTCTCCAACTAAATTTTTTCTACAAAAAATTAAGTAATTTTTGTTTCAAATTACATTAAGTATACTTTATATTTTCTAATTTTCCTAAAATAACTTTTGAAAAAAGCATAATTGAATTTTAAAAGATTTTTAAACAGAGAAATTCACTTTTGTTTGCAAAACTGTCAATAATGGTTGACATGATTGATTTTACGTAAATTTTGATGACTCAAAAAACAAAACAAAAAACAAACAAGATTTTTAGCTAAAACTTCGGACGTGCTAGATAGAATTAAAAATTTTTTTAAAATATTCAAAAAATACTTTGGTCATTTCTCTTAACAATAGCATAAACATTTAGACGATAAAAAATTGTTTAATCAAGTTTGGGACCTTTTTTCATTATGGTATGCTCTTTTTTAGCGAAGATTTGAACATACCTACTCTAAATACAAAGAAGAAGCAGCGGACTAGATATGACATCAATATTCAATGCATGAACAAATAGTAGACTTATAAAGGTGCAAGATAAAATCTGGGGAGGAAATTGTCTAGGATGATACAGTGAACTAACTTTCCTAGCAGCAGATCTATCAATTAATTCAATATAATATTTCCCCTTCATATTAGAAGGAAAATGTTAACCTAAGAAGGCGCAATGAGTCACTCACCTGGAGATTAACATCAACTATACCGATGAAAGGCAAAGAACGTTCTCTAAGACGATTAAAAGAGAAGAGTTTTGTTTAAAATTAACAAACCATTTCTGGCTCCAATTTAAAACATTATTAATGACCTTTCAGTACATGTTTCTTCGCCTTTTTGACCCAATTGCAATAAAAATTCACTCAAACAAAATTATACCAGACAGTCTTCATAGCATAAATCTAATGCATATCACCTGACACTGACTTTAATAGTTTTAGCGGATGGGAAAAGAGCGTATTCTCTTTAAATGTTTGCATGTTCAGACATTTACGTACATGCTAAGTGATACTGGTTAAACTGTGCATAGTATACGTTAACTGTTAGCCTAACCGACGCATAACATGGACTTAAGAAATAAAAGGTTGGTGTATTTCTTAAGCTTGATATAAGGGTCACCAGGAAGGACCATGTCAATGAGGAATCATTTTCTTTTTCTTTCTCAACGATGGTGATGTGCGATTTGAGAGTGTGGGCTTCCTCAAGTTATATAACAAGTTTCTGCATTTCAGATAAAGTTGATGTAATGGTTAGCAAGCTTGTTTCGCTAGAATAATTACGACTAAGTAGTGAGTTCGATCATCACTGGGTGCCCCATACTTTCGGCCTTTGTACCACGTCTGAGCTACGCTTGAAAAATCACTATTAATGTATTCTACTTAATCATTCCTAGTGTTCATACAACTACTGGAATAATGTATAAACGACACGTTCATGTAATTTCTTTTTTCGAAGACCTATATTTGGAAAGTTTATCAAATACTTTGTTGAAAAATTTATCAGACGGTAAGAACATGTAATAAGATGTGCAAGTAGAATAACTGTTATCAGCGCACAGAAAGTTTAATCGGCGAGTCGAGACTAAATTCCGGCTTGGGCTGTTGTATTAACTTTCGCAGTAATGCATCTCTCCTCCTGTATGGGTTAAATAGTAGGCTAGATTGAGTTCTCTAGCCTTGAGTGGCAATCACTCTAATAGAAAGAGAAATAAAAACATTTCAAACCGTGAAGGAGGCAATGGGAAACCACTCCACTAATTCATGGTAATCAACAAATAAATAAAAGGACTCAGTGGAAATCCATGGTCGCCACATCATAGAAAAATGGTAATTTGAAAAAACGATTATTTACTATTATTATTATTATTATTATTATTATTATTATTATTATTACTGCTACTACTACTACTACTACTGCTACTACTACTACAAAACATTGAAGCATCAAACGTCTTCGTACCATGAACACTGAAGTTAAATAGTGAAAGTTATTTTGTCATTAATAGGAATATAAAAAAAAAAAGCGGTATATCACGACAGTTCCTGAAAATTGGTATTGAAGTTCAATTCTTCCTTTTTGGACAAATCAGAGACGTTGCTAAGACGTTTTGGAAAACCCTATTTTTCGATTATCTTTCCTATAAAAATGACACATTTCATCAATCTTAGTGCCCCAGACTATCTCCCCATTACTCAACATCCAAAACACAAAACAGCGATACAAATATTAATTTCTCAAAGTGGCCATCCATTCCACTATACATCAGTACATACTATGAACATTCATCAAGCAATAAAAAAGAAGCTTACAGAATGATTAAACAAGTTCAAGCAATAATCATTCATTAACGGACTTAATTCTGTCTTATACTGCGTTAGTAGAGAACTTTTGCCTTGATATCTGAACTCTAAATTCTTCAGTTAAATTACAAGCGTATAGTATTTATCATTGAATAAGTAAACCCTGACGTTCTACAATGTCATTTCCCATTTTCATTTGTTGACTTCTTGTTTGATATTTTTTTTTATTTCAACCAACATACACACCAGTTAATAAAACCTTTCATGTTTGCCATGCCAACTACAATTGACAGAAATAGTTCATTCCTACAAACCTCACACGTCCACGATTAAAAACGTCATTTCTAATGAGCCTAAACCTAACATGAATTCATTACTTTCTTTTTATAGAACAGAAGTTGCAATTTTATAACTCTGGAGTCAGAAGCACACACATTAAAAAAAAAATCAATAAAAATACTGAATAATTCTGATTTCCATTATTTAATAATGTTTAGAAGTTAAAAAAAATGTTAAAAATATTTTTTCTCTTTTAAAGATAGTGTTAATAATAAATTTATAACAACTAATTTTAAGTGCTATTCTTAGTCAGTATAGTGTATAATTTCGGTACTAAAAAAATATGGCGATGAGAAATATTAAAGTTTATAAAAACACTATGGACCCGTGAAATGTCCAAAATTGTAATTACAAAAATGATCTTAAAATAAGTAGTTTAAATTTCCCCGACATTTTAAGAACGCATCACGACACAAGATTTTAAACCTGTCAATTAAGAAAAAATCTCGAAAAACTGTGGAACACTCCATTTGAAATGGTAATAATAATTAATGATGCGTTTCATCCTACATAAGGACTTTTTCAAATTTAAGAAGTATTTTTGAAGAATGAAATGTCTCATATATAATATATATGTGTGTGTGTGCAATATGGTAAGCATTTAGAATAGGTTGGTTTTAAAGTTCCGGAATGTGTAAGAATTCGTGAAATGGAACGTAGAGGTGTGTCAGGTTTGTATTTATTTTTACATTCCTCTGGAGTACCCAAATACATACAAATTCAAATACTGCATATGTGCGAGTGCGAGTGTGAGTGCGAGTGCGTTGTCCGCGCGCGTGTGTATAATTTTAAATAAAGAACAAGTTTTTAATGAATTTAATTTGTTTTGCAATTTAATTTACTTTCTTCGGGAACATTAGATTTATAAAGATTTTTTTTTTATCTGTCTATATTATATATGAGATGAGGTATTATGATGACTTACACCATTCATCCTCATCTTCATTGCCATATTCACAACTTTTCAGCCGTTGTCTACTCCGGCCTTCTTCAGATGAATTTCTAACCGAACACTTAAATTGTTCTATTTCCACGTGCCATACCTCAGTTATTTCCCATTAACTCAACTCTCTGTGGCCTGGTATTGAACTCACAACTCTTTGGGTCTAGTTACTGTATCTAGCCAACGTCATTATCCACTGGGTCATGTGTTCTTCAGGACATCTGTGTATGAACTGTTAGGACTTATAAACAATGTCCCAGCAATCATTTTTACCAGTGCTCATATTACAATTTTTCTGTTATTATTATGTCATTTCTGAAGAAGTCAGGAGCGTACAATGGCCGAAATGTTGTGAATATGGCAATGAAGATAAGGATAACAGTCCGAATAATGTAAATAATGTAAGTAATAATAATACCTCATTTCAGAGATATAGACAGATATTGAAGAATCAGTATGGACCCGATATACCAAAAATATAGAGACAGAAAATTCTCACCAGAAGCTGGCATGAATTTCAAACCATCTGACATTCCTACATAGATGCAGAGACTTACGACTCATTCCTTCAGGCTTGGCACCAAAACTCCTCGTCAATTCAAGGAGAGCTTCTCTGGTTGCAGAGAAAGCGGGACACGCCCTTGTCCGAGAGAGTATCCAATACAACCGTTGGATAAAACAGAAACTACAATCTGATATCTCCCAGAGACTTGAGGCCTTCTTCAACAGAATTACTGACGAAGAAGACCGAAAGAGGATACATCACGACCTGGATAACTCATTTAGACATGAATTCGATGCTGTCAAGGGCCGCCAAGTACAAAAATGAAGTAGATTGAAAAGTCAGAAAGTAACACATAAGGTTCATCACCGACCACTAAAGGCAGTAATCAACATCAGTCAGACCAGCTGAGTACCTCTGAGGAATCAGTGCTAAACAAGGGTCTAAACTTCGCCAGAGGCATCAGGCGGATACCATACTTGGGCATTATTGCACGGATCAAGGAAATAGCCTTGAACTTCCCTCAAGCTCAGGCGGATGAACTAAGATGGAAAGCGAGACAGACACTGGGGAAAGTTAAGCCACCAAAATCAAACATCACGAAACTGGAGAAGCCGGCAATCAGAACCCTACAGAGGAATGGAAGCATCATCATACTGCTAGCTGACAAAGGCAATGCAACTGTATTGATGGACAAATTGGAATATACAGAAAAACTGAAAGACCTCTTTACGAATGGTAGCTACAATAAAGTAAAGAAAGACCCTACTATGAAAACAGAATGCAAACTGTCACAGATCCTAATCAAGAACAAGGACCACTTTGCACCTAAGACATACAATTGTCACAACGTTACACCAAGCTACCTCACATACACGGTATCCCAAAGATTCACAAAGACGGTATTCCGCTCAGGCCGATTGTTAGCTGCCAAGGCTCTGTGTGCCATGCTCTGGGTCGCTTCCTAGTACATATAATCGACCCATTAATCGGAAAGTTGTTATCATATGTTCGGAACCCCGCCCACTTGGTGGAAATAATCAAAGATGCTCCAATTAAATCCAACCAGATGGTGAGCCTAGTCGTGATGAGTTTGTCCACCAAGGTACCCAGGGAGGAGACACTCTCGGTAATCAGGGACAGACTGGCCTCGGACTCATCCGTAGGAGAACGGACCAGTATACCAATAGAGATGCTGACTTTCTGTACGCAAATAACATACTTCGGAATGGGATCAGACATATATCGACAGGATGAGGGCTTAGCAATGGGCTCGCCATTATCACCAGCAGTGGCAAATCTATATATGGAATACTTTGAGGAAATGACATTAGAATCAACACCACTAAGGCCAACTCTATGACTGAGATACGTAGATGACACCTTCATACTCTGGCCACATCAGGAAAATGTCCAGCTACTACTGGAGCGTATGAACTCAATAAGATCATCGATACAGTTCACAATGGAGCGAGAAAACGACAACAAACTCACCTTTCTGGATGTACTCATATCTCGAAAAGAGCAGGGGTTCAAGACATCCGTATACCGCAAGTCAACATTCACCAGACAATACCTCAACTTCGACTTCCACTATCCATACAGTGTAAAGAAAGGTGTCGTCTGCTGTTTACAATACCGAGCAAAAGTTATAAGTGGCGACCGAGAAACATACCAAGAAATGGTCAGTATAATCAGTACCCGACAATGTAACAACTACCCTGCATACATGGTAGCAGCTTCAACAAACTGGGATAGAAGAGGATAACAACACTCAGAAAATAGTCTGTCTACCCTATGTGAAGGGATTATCGGAGAAAATAGAAAGGATCTGTGGCCCATATAACAATCTTCAAAAGTGGTTCAACAATTCGCAGACACCTCTTCTGAATAAGACCCCACTCCACAGAGGAGAACATGACTGTGTGTACGTCATCCCATGTAGCTGTGGTAGGAAATACAAAGAAGAAACAAGGCCCCCCTTTAAGATAAGACTGCAAGAACATCGTAAAGTGGTAACACAAAGGGAAATAGAAAAATCAGGCGTAACTGACCACATATGGAAGGAAAAGGGAGATCACCGCGAGGGATGAGGTTTAAATTATAAACAGAGAGCATCAATGGAAAATACGAAAACTTAAGGAATCAGCACATATGTTAGGCCACAAAAACCTCCTGAGCCGACTAAGCATAGATATGAATCTAATATGGGAACCAGTAATAAAGAGTGCTAGAGAAAAGCAATGAATAACGACAAAAATTGCAATATAAACTCTGGTAAAAAATGAGTGCTGAGACATTGGGTTTATAAGTTCCAAAAATTAATACACAGATGTCCAGTGGATAAAGATATTGGTTAGATACGGTGACTATACCCAAAGAGTTGTGAGTTGAATACCGGCAGTAGTGAACCAAACTTGGAGAGTTGAGTTAAAGGGAAGTAACTGAAACATCCGGAAGAGGAATGGCACGTGGAACTAGAACAATCTACCTCGGTGGACGAAATAAAGGGTTCGGTTCGAAATTTCAAAGACCTGAAGAAGACCGGAGTGTACAATGGCCAAAGCGTTATGAATAGGTAAAAAAAAATAAATGACAGTCCGAATAATGTAAGTAATTTTCTTTTTTGTCTCTTATTTAATCATTGTGTTGGATTTAATCGATATTTTAAACTCATAGAGAGAGAGAGAGAGAGAGAGAGAGGGAGAGAGAGAGAGAGAGAGAGCGTGTGTGTGTGAAGAGGAGAGAGGGGGTACCAGCATTGCAGGGTGACTGTCAGACCGAGCAGATCGAATTGAAGTGTGAAATTGACAGTCACCATGCAACATTGATTCCTATGTCCAGAGCCGGTGCGTACTACCTCAGAATCTCCCGACCGGAGGACGGGCAAGGCCAATTGAGATTTGAGACCCTCGCTATCTTATCAATATTTGTTTTCTGTCTACATTTATATACATTACAAATTAAACTAAGCACAACTGAAACTGATTCTAGTCTTAGTAGTATACAATCAATGATGGCCAGAGTCAGCTCTTTGATTGTATGCTCCTAACACACAAGTAGGTGCAGGGGAATACTCCGGCCCCCTTTTATCAAAACACGGATCCACATTCACTTGTGGGACTGTAGGGCGCTTGTACAACGAAGTTAACAGAAACAATTGCAAATTTCAAAAACTTAATTTTTATTTCACTCTTTGATTGGATGCCCCCACCTGATATGGATGTCCCGGTCCGTTACACTCTGTGCCCCACCCCCCTTCTGCATGCTAGTGTCCATTATTGAACATAATTAGGTTACAATAAAATTTGTATTTTATATGAATATTACCTTACGAAAATATAGATGAGTGGGGCTCCTATCATAGATTCTGAAGTGGGGGATATAGAGATCTTTGCACTGGCCCTGCCTATGTCCATACTACCTGCATGTATAAACGTTCTGATATAGAAAGTTTTCATTTTTATTTTTATTTTATTTTATTGTTTTCGTAGTAGATATTGTAACTAAAAATTAAAAAGGTTTAAAAACAAACCTTGTCTGTAGTGTAAAATTAAAATCTGCCTAACTGGTGGCAGTAAAACACGTGGCTGTTGCTTATTGACTAAAAAAAAGTAATTGGGATAGTTTTCAAACCTGAATATAGCTAGCAGATTGAATCTAAAGCTAATTACAAGCATCTTCTCAAGAAGAACTTGTTTTGCTACATTCGTAGTTCGTTTTTTGTCACTAGTAGACGAACAATGAGAACAGAGTTAAAAAAAAAAAAAGATTTCAAACGAATTTAGAAAATATTCTTTTTCGTTAATTTCAATAACAAATATAATTTTAGAAAATCGAATTTAATTTAAAACATAATTTTCGATTATGTCTGAGAGGGAATAAAAAAGGAAATGGCCCCATGACACGCACGTAACGCTGAACAGTATGGCCTCTAAATGAGATCAGATCTTCCACAACTCTTATTATTGACTTGGTAGTGTCTTATGCGTGGGAGTCTTATCACGGTAGCCTTCGCGCCTTAGACAGCGTACTTTCGAAATCCACCACGTGGTAAATGGAAATTAAAAGCGTCTGTACACATGATAATTCCGGATAAATGTCTTTTTACGTCATTAAAGGACAAACCTTTTAAGTTTTAAATATTCATTTAAGTACTCATTAAAAAAAAAATAAAATAAACAATTTTTCTTTTTCAATAATCATCTACTGGAAAAAATACTCACTTCCTTAAGAAATGAGATTTCATTTGAGTTAAGGAAATTTGAAATGAATTTTTTTTCTTTCCTTAGTTCAAAATGATTTCCTGTTTTTTTTTAACGTAATAAATTAAAATAAAATATTGAAATTTCTATTTTTTTTTTTTTGCTCTTATTCTAAAATATGGAAAATAAAACATATAACAATTTAATTTTTAATTTTTTACTACTAATTTTATGCATGCATCAACTACTTACGTTTTTTGTTCTACACTATTGCCCGTACCATATTTTTTCTTTATCCCCATAAAACTAAAAGCCATTTTTTTTTTGTTTCAGTTGGTTTGTTATCACCGGATGTTTACCGAATCAACTTTCTTTGTTGTTCACGGCAAAAAATGTTTGAATCGTGAGGAGAGAATGTTTATTTGTCAGTAGAGTCATTCACTAAAACAGCGAAAACTAATGAGAAAAACGCCCAGAAGATTGCATCAGTTTGCTTCTTAAAGTGACATGCGAGGAAGAAAAGAAAACGTAAAAAGCCTTTTACACATCACAGGATTTTCCACTAAAAACTTGTCCAAAGTGACTATACAAGTTCCACGTGCCGGTTGACGTCACCAGTTTGTGGGAAAAACGTAACGCGCACATGGCTCCCATAGTGTAGCTGTGGGTTGCATTTTTTACGCTATATAATCATTCACATACTCGTGATTATTAGTGACATGTAATTTAATAATGATCAGCCAACCAAGAAAGATATGTTTACAATTTTGAATAAGATTTATTTTTAAGAGCAATTTTCGATTAAAAAAATAGAATAAAAATGTTTACATTTTAAGTTTTAAACGTGTGTACAATGTGTTGTTAGTTCAGTTACGCACCTTGTCATTTATTAAGTATTTTCAATATCCATCCCACTCATACGATCCTGTTTTTAAAGCATTCTTATTTGATTTTAATTTCTTTAAGTATCGATGCAGGTGAAATTATATATTTTTTTAATGGATTCTAATGACTTATTACAATTTTTTATTTAATTTTAAATCTTTTGGTGATTATATGTTAGAGCACTGAACTTCACTTACTTGACATATTGGATGTAATTTAAGACTTGCTTTTGTTAACTCACACGAATCGACAGATTTTCCAATTGTCTGCAACCGTAAGAACTCGTCGACAGCACTTACTTTTTAAAAATATTATTATTATTCAAAGTAAATTTATTAAATTAGTTAGTTTCTCGCATTTATAGAAAAAAAAATATTTTTATCACCTGAGAACTACAAAAAAAAAAGGAAAATGTTTTTTAGTTATAATTTTTTTTAAATAATAGAATAAAAATTATAAAATAGAAAAGAAAAAAGCGAACAAAGACAAGTGTGACGTCACGGCCCAAAAGCGTTAAACGTCACGTGATACGAAGTCATCGTATGTGTAGGCGTGTATGTACATTTACTCAGTTTTCTATGACGTTACAGAAATATGTGCAAAACGTCACGACACGTGACTGCACGTAGGCGCCGTAACAGTAGCAGCAGACAGTCAGCGGGATTAGCAGGGTGTACGAGGAGCGGTAGCCGTAGTCATAATTTACTGGCCTTATCGTGGCTGTGTTTTGTCTTAGTTGCTGAGTTAGACCAACGCGGCTGTTAGGAAAACCCGAAAGTCATTCCAGTCGACGTACATCAGCTTTCGTGGTGGTCTGGAAACTTATAACACTTCACTTTAGCCACTTCAAACGACTGGTTTGTTGCCCGGAGTGACTTGTGAACTTTCATCATTCAACTCGCCAAGCAAGCGTGGCCGGAAGGGACAGTATATATATATTTATTTATTAAAAAAAAAAAAAATAAAAAACAGGGCGGTAGCAGCTAGCTCGTACGACTGTGAGCTGGATTTTCAAGCAAAACAAAACGGCTGGCCTGGGTCTGTCTGTCTGTTTTCCAGTTTCATCGTGGAGGATAAGTGGGGGAAATACCCTAAAAAAGCTAGGAGCACCTCACTGGAAGGAGAACTGAAACGGAGAAAAGCTATGAAACCAAAAAAACCGAATTTTTGATTTCTAACCTTCAAGTATCGCCGCCTATTATTGTTATTAACAACGCGATTTGACAGTTTTTAAATCTTTGGTTTTTATATTGGTTACTGCTGTGCCTGGATTTCCTTCCGACGTGACGGCCATTTGAAAGAAAGACGTCTCTTTCGTTCTCCACGGTTGTTTATTGCTACTTTGTAGTACATACATTACTGCTGTTGATTATATATATATCCATGACTGCTGTCTATACGAATTTACTATACAACTAGAAATAACTACTCCAACTGCTGCTGCTAAATACATCCTTTTAAATCCGTTTACTTACTGCCACCTCTTTCTCTGGTCTTAGGCTGTAAGGAACTATAGTAGTAGTAGTAGTGGTGGTGATAATAAAAGATAGCAGCCCAGCCTTCGCTACTTTTAAAGTGAAAAACAAGATTCCTACAAAACGTACTATTATTAGTTTTTCACGGAGCTGGTGCAACAAGCACCATTTGCTGCTAGGTAATAACAACTATCGTCAAGTAGTACATGAAAAGATAGTAAAGTAATAATAATATAAATAATTACGCAACTATGAGCAACTATAACCACATGGCCGAACATGGGCTTGTTGAAACCGTCACAGCTGCTGGTGCTACAACCACTATTTTCTCTGATAATGTAACAAGTAGTAATAGTAAAAATAGTAGTACAGGGTTTTCAAAAGTCAAAATAGTCAATAGTAGTACGGACATTGAAGTAGGTCAGTTTGCTGATGCTGACCAAATGAAAGCGGACAACGAAAGCAATGTTGACGACATTAATGCGCAAAACAAAACCGATAAAATATCTCAGCAGCAATCCGAAAATGGTGAAATCGTTGATTCCACGAACAGGATAACTGTGACAGTGAATGATGGAAGCGTACCGCCGAATCTGAATACCTATGATCAGCTATCATCCTCATCACCATCATCCGCATCCTCATCTCCGGTCGAAACTCCGGCTCCCCCTTCACTTCACCCAGCCTCTCTACAGTTGGAAAATCATCAACCGTCTTCTGCAGAAATAGAATCTCAGAAAGCTTCTCAGCCCGACCCCCAATTACCGGTGTCGGTCAACCTTGTTGGACCCGCCCCCGTTCTCCGTGTGGAACAATTGCGTGAGGAGGACGGCGGCGGGGGATCGTCCACGGTGATAATGAACTACACCAGTGAGGAGGAAGGGTTGAGTCACCCTGAGCTGTCTGATGATGCCGACGAAAGGGATAAATTACCAGAATTCGTCGAACCTGACAAGGAACTACAAGATAAAATCATCAAGCAGGTGGAATTTTATTTCTCTGATGCCAACATACTGAAAGATGCCTTCCTACTGAAACACGTTCGTCGCAACAAACAGGGCTATGTAAGTTTGAAGCTGATCACCTCTTTCCGTAAAGTGAAGTCCCTCTCTAAAGACTATCGTGTGGTGGCCTTCAGTTTGCGGAGTGCCTCCAGCAAACTGGAAGTAAACGATGAGGGTACCAAAGTCCGTCGCGTCGATCCATTACCTGAGTATGATGAGACCACACCTTCTCGCAGTGTAGTTGTCGTCAATCTTCCAATTGAAAACCCAGCCATCGAAAGTGTTGCTGAACTGTTTTCCAAGTGTGGGACCATAACTTTGATTCGAATTCTGAGACCCAAGGGTTCTATTCCGCCCGATGTTAAAAAATATTCGTCCAAGCACCCAGAGATCGGCACCACGTTATGTGCCGTTGTCGAGTTTGAAACTTATGAAGCTGCCAAGTTGGCTTGCTCTACTATGAACAACACTGACGACTGGCGGAAAGGTATGAGAGTTGTCCCATTGTCAGCTAAAAAGAAAGAAAAAGAAAAGAAAAAATCTAATTCTAATAACAGCAATAACAACGGAAATGGTGATAAAGACAACCGATTGGAAATTGACAGGAGGAAGAAGAAGGGTGGTCGAAAGAAGAAACGTATTGATGAACTTTCTCGTGAAAACGAATCATCATGCTACAGTAGTGGCTCTGAAGCAGACACTCCTCAGTCGTCTCTCGCTCCAATGTCCTCTCTTGATCCCAACAAACTTAGTCCAGCCACCACTCCCAAATCAAGCCCCAGGTCCAGCCCTTTGAGCAGCCCGAGGACACCACGCCGGAAATGGATTACGAAGAAGTCTCCCCTTGCTGAAACTGACAACAACAGTCCGCGGATTAGTCCTCGCGTTAGCCCACAGATCAGTCCGGAGTCTATCCGAAAAAGATATGAGAACTCTGATACTCCGGCTAGTCCTTGGGTCCAGCGCCGATTAAAGGCCGCCCAGCAACAACAAGCTAATAATAGCATTCCATTGAACGATGATAAAAATAATTCTGGTCGTAGTCCCCGGGGTAGTCCTCTGATGCTCCGAAGGGTCCGCATGCTTGATATGGGGATGGTAGTAAGATTTCCTAAGGGTCCTGATGGAACTAGAGGATTTTATGGAGGTGTAGGGAGAGGGAAGATACTTAACAACAACAACAACAATACCACATCAGAAGTCATTGCATGATAATTTAAATTTGTTTAATTAATTAATAATATCCTTCGTTGTAATCAGTCTTTTTAAATCTATCTTGCAAAAAAAAAAAAAATCCTTCCTGGGATTTTCTTCCTAATGACAGCGCAAAAAAGAAATATTCTCTCTTCCTGATTCCTTTTTAAAATAAACCCTAAATTAATTTGTAAGGTTATTAAAATGTTTTTTTATTTATTTTTTTTTTTAAATCTCATTAGCATTATTTTCGAAGTGATGAGATTTTTTTCATTCTTATTTTTTTCTTTGTTAAAATTTATATAACCTTTTTCTTGTCATTTAATTTATTTTAAACTTATTGTGCGTACACTAGAGTTGATGTTTCACAGATTATGTAGTGTACACATAATAAAATCAAAACTAGCATTTTTGTTTTCTCATTAGTAGTAGATAAAAATGGAAGTTTGACATTTTGTTTAGTCAATAAGTTTTCCTTTCTCCATATCCTCTTTTGGACAAATATCAGCTGCCCCTCCCCCAACTTTCTCCATGTTAATGTTTTATTTTTGCAATATTGTATTGGAAAGAGATATCAACTATTACAAACTTATTCCCTTTCTTTGTTGTTAAAGTGTTTAAAAGAAAAAAAAAAGCATCTGGAAAAAATTCCAACAAACTTTGGCGGGGTGGGGGGGACAGGCAATTTCCTTCCTTATCCATCAGATATGACTCCCCCCTCCAAACTTTTTAATTCATCGATTCTTTGGCTGTGTTGCTGTATAAATTTCTTTTCTCTTAAGATTAAAAAGCCATTTTTTTCTTTTTCTTTTTTTTCTCTCTCTCTCTCTCTCCATTTCACTTCTCCATTATTTGGGACAAAAAACTGAACATTTTAAAGAAAGACTTTTTATCCAATTCTGTGAAAATGGATATTAACAAACAAACAAACAAAAAACTGCTGTACAACAGATGATCTAAAAGTTAAAAACTGACGCACGTACAATTCTTACGGCAGCAGTAAAAAAAATCATTAAGGGAATTAAACAAAGAATAAAGAAAATCCACATCTTGTGAATTTACAGTAAATCATTTGTTTATTTTGTTGATTGTTCAAAGTTTAGACTTTATTTTGAATTTATTTGTTTACCATCAAACATTTTTTTCCTTTATTTTGCTTTATTTATTTATTTGTCTTATTCTTTGACATTTTTCTCTTTGTCCTGTAGTTTATCTTCAACAACAGGAAACAAAAAAACTTAAAAAAAAAAAAAAATGTTATTAAAGTTCCAAGACCGCTGTGTCTTCAAGGAATGAGGTGCAGTAACTGCAAGGTAAAAAAAAAAAAGTTCTCTTGTTTTTCTTTATTACCCAAAACAAAATACGGCTTCCAGAAAGTTTTTTTTTTTTTTTTTTTTTTTTTTTTATGTCCACTGATCAATCAGTCAACATTATACACCTGTGATACTCATTCTTAGACATTATTCTTGGAACAAGTGCTGATGTCACTATTTTTCACTATCTCTCTCTCTCTCTACATTTTTCTGATTTCTTGTAAATGCACTTTAAAAGAACCTCTTGCACAATTTTTTTAATCCTATTTTTAAATAACAAAAAAAAAAAATTCATACAGATGTCAGTTGAAAGAAGTGAGTGGAGATATTTTGCTATGTGACTCACCTTTGTACAAAAACAACCATGCCATCCTAATGAGATTTTATTTCCTTCCATAATTCCTACTATAGTCTTATCAAGACTTAATTGAAACTATTTACATCGTTTGAACTGTTCTCCTCATCTTTATTGCCATATTTAGGACGTTTCGGCCTTTGTTCACTCCTGCCATCAGGTGATACATGTTGGAATTTTCAAACGGAACCGTTTTAGTCCACGGGGGTAGACTGTTCTAATTCCACATACCATACCTTTTTCTTTTTTTTTTTTTTTTTTTTTTTATCTCCATTAATTTCCTTTAGTAACTTCAAGTTTTTGCCCCCCTCTACTCTGGCCAGGTGTTGTACTCATAACTCTTTAGATCACATCACTTTTATAGATCACTTAACCAATGCTTTTATCTACTGGGCCATGTGTCTTTGTGAATTTTTGAAACTTATAGAGAGAGTTATTAAGGCAAATTAATTAAAACTGATAAATCCAAAGGCATGGTATGTGGAATTAGAATATTCTACCTCTGTAGACTAAATAAAGGGTTTGGCTTAAAAATTCCAATTTATATCACCTGAAGAAGGTTGGGACATACAATGGCCGAAACATGAATATAGCAATAAGGATGAGGACAACAGTCTAAACAATGTAAATAGTTAAAAATATACCTCATCTCAGAAATACAGACTTAACCGAATGTTGATTAAAATGAAGCCAGGTATGAAAAATTAACTGTAACTTCCATGACTTGCTTTTTAATTTTAAAATGTTTATCTTTTTAATCATTGAATGCATTTTAATTTCAATTCTGTACAGAACCATATTTTCTGAAAGGCATATTTCCATTCTTAAAATTTAAGTTGTGATAGGTCCACTGTGCCACTCTGAATTGAAAACAATATAGGAGGCAATAGGAAACCACTTCACTATCTTTCCTCGGAAGTTGTGGCAATTAACAGATAATAAAGAAAAATATCTGGAGACACATGACATTCTAAAGGCACATGTCATTTTTGATAGGGATAGGTCAAAAGTACAATGTTTACTACGATATGTGGCTATAAATTCTGATTAATGAATTGACAACTTTTTTGTAATTACTTGGTATGATGACAGCAGTTCTTAAAATGTCCAAAGAAAATCTTGCAAAACTTGCTCAACCACTTAATGCTTTTCTGTTGGAGATATATATATATATATATATATATATATATATATATATATAAACATGCACACACACAAAAGTTTCATTAAAAATAACTGACAAGGTTTTTTTTTAATTTTTTTTTCTGGACATAAATGATGTAGAAATTGTTCAAATGTTTTGTATGTCAGCGCTTTTGGCTATACTTTTAGACATTATCAAGGATTTTTTTTACTTTTAATTGAATGTATGGGTTGTCTTATGTATATATGCATCTAGAGTTATAGAAATGTTTTATTTTACAAACACAACACATTGTGGCCATGTTGATAATTGATGCTATTGAGTGTTGACTTCTTTTTTTTTTTTATTAATAACGCTTCTGTTATTTTTAGCCCTTTTTTTTTTTTTTTTTTTTTTTTTTTTGTTAGGCATGTTGTCGTATACCCAGTATAATTATTTATGGATTGATCAGGAAAGCAGTTGGGCATACAAAACATTTGGACTATTTCTACATAATTTACGTTGAGAAAACAAGAAAATTATAAGAGCACAAGAAAAATTAAATAAAAAAAAAAATTGCAGTTGCTTTTCAGTCATTTTAATGGAACTTGTATAAAAGAATGATTGCTGCACAAATACACACACACACACACATATATATATATATATATATATATATATATATATAACTTGCAAAACTAAAAGCAATTAATCTTTTTATAAACTCAGTGAATGGAATTTATTTGCCTTTTTAAAACCTAAAATTTCTATATAATCAATAAAAAAACATTAGGATAATTGATTCACTTAAATTCCTATAATAAATATCTTAAGTCCCCTATTCAAGGAAGTTATTTTCTAAATTTCTTTTTTTTTTTTTTTTAATCTGCAATTTAATTTTAAGATTTTCAATTTAAATGCTTTGTTTGAGAGACTGGAATTTTATTTATTTATTTTCACTAAAGTAACCTTTCCTTATTGTGATTTGGAAAAGGTAGTTTCACAATTCAAATCTGGTTGAAAATTTTACACTTTAGTCTTTAATTGCCTTTATGCCAAAATAAGCCTCAAGTGGCTTTTTTAAAGCTGAATCTCTATTTGCTTCATCAACCAGTTTGCTAATTTCACTTAAAAATATTGAGATATACACAATGACTTTTTGATGTTGCCAAAAGCAGTTATCACTTCACTACAAAAAATGTTTGAATATTTGCATAAAGAATAAACTTCTTACTGCATTCTTATACAGGGATGAATTGGTTTTTAGCTACAAAAAATTCAGATTCAAGCTAAATCAAATACTTTATATTGTTACTTGCTATGCATTAGAATAATTATTTAGTTAAGTTCTATTTTTATAAAATATTGTTAGGCTTGAGGTGTTTATAATTATTGAGTTAATACTTTTTGTTTTATGCTTTTTATTCTTTACTCTGTTATAATTTCATAATGACTTAACAGTATTTCATTGCTTCAGTTCAATTTACATAAAATAACTTTCCAATAAATGCAAAAACTTCATGTATTTTATTCTTTAAATTAAATAATTTAAGTCAACATACCTGTCATGTCTTTAAGTATTGCATTTTGAAAATCAAAGAATTGCTGATGATTTGTGACTTATAGAAAAAGGAGACAATTTAACTTTTGTGTGAAGAGGTCATCTTTTCTTGCCCACTTGCATATTTTGATATTCATAATATTTAAACCAAATCATAGGAATTCTTTATCTTATAACATTTATTTCCAATAAGTTCATAGCCTGATACAGTTAACTGAAATTTTACCTTTTTTAATGTTCTGCTAGGAAGTATTGGGTTAAGTACATCAACAAAGGAAATTGTTGAAAAATATCTTTTTAAAAAAAATGGTCATTATGTCACATGTTAATGTAGGTTACTGAAGCATTTTTGAAAGTGATCGGTCATTTTTCTGGGCTATATGATCAAATGGAACTGAATATTTCATCTTTTACACACACTAACTTTGATGTATAAATGTTTTTCTCTTTGTTTTTATAGCAAATTTGTTGTGAAAAAAAAAAATATTTAAATCTTAATTTGACACTTGAATTTAAATTGTATTTAAACATTAAATATTTATTGAATATTTAATTCATAGAATTATGAATACACTTTTCTCATGTATTTCTTTCAGGAAGCAAGCTCTTATAAATTCTAATTGTTTATATTCAGATTATGTAATTAAAAGATTGTTTACAAGTTATTTCGAAAACAGGTCAAGTGGAGCATGTGGCATTCGTTTTTTTACTTCACACTAATCATTTAGATTACACAGTATTCTGGGAAAGTTGTTTGTCATTTAGTATTTGCTAGTTTTTTAAGATCTCATTTTTTTCAGCAGTTAGAATTTAATACCAAATAGCTATATAACTTAAAACTGAAGGGTTAAAAATTCATTTTGAAGACTACAAAAACATTGTTGCCTCTCAAGGCATGAAAATTGTCCTTTGTATTGCAATTTAATATAAGTTGCATATGCTCTTAAAAACTATTGCAGCATTTTGATATTTTGTTTACTCTCTTGATTTTTCTCTGATAAGTTTCTCCATGTATCATCTATAAAATAGATTTATTTTACTTTTAGGAAGAATTTCTCTTAAAGAACTTCCTCCTTACTAAGGATTAATCATTTAATCGTTATCAGATTCCATGTTTTGAATCTTCTTAATTTATTAAAAATAAAAAAATTCCAGATCCATGGATTAAAAAAAAATTATTTGTAGGTTATTCATATATACTGAATGATATTTAAAGTAAAAACTAATGTACAAATGAAAATTGTAATTATATATCTGAATTTTTATTTTTATTTAAATTCTCTCAAGCCTATTTTCAAATCTATCTTGGTTTTATTTTTGATAATTCCTTTATTTTCACAGTTATATAATAAAAAGAAAAACATCTTTTATGCTCTCATTTTATTTTTGTTACCAGATCAGATATGGAAGAAATGTAATTCCAAATATTTTTTCATGGGGGGGAATATATTAGATTGGTGCAAAAATAATTTCGTTTTCTCACATACTAACATATGTTAGAAAACGAAATTATTTTTGCACCAATCTAATATATAGATTCACTACATGCTTTGAGGATTTTTTTTTTTTTTTTTTTTTTTTGTGATGTCAACAAACACTCATTACCACTCGTGTAATGCCAACGCCAACGAATACTCGTCATTTTTGTAATGCTCGTTGTAGTAGAGACTTTGTAAACTGAAATACAACTATAGTATGTTATTGAATAATGCTGGTGTCAGACGCCTTCAAATCACATGGTCTACTTAATTCAATAATGGGATCGCCCATGTTTGCTCACCAGTGTTCTATGTTCAAACTCAAGCGTTGGCAACAACACCTTATTCGATATAACAATCTTGTTGACTTTGATAAGAAAAAATATATGATCTCACTCCTTTTTTTTTTTTTTTTTTGTAAAGGAAGAGTAAAACTCTAAAAATTACTTTTAACCAAAATATACATATACAAGATCCATTTTTCACACTTGGTCATTATTGGTCATTATGCAGAGATGAATACACTTAAAAAGTTTGATTTTTTTTTTTTTTTTTTTTTTTTTTTTTCTTTCTGTCAGTGTCCATTTTTAACACTTTCATTCACCTTTCTTCTTAAAGTCTAATGATGATGATAAACGGTCACCGGAAAAAGGCCAACATTTGTTGAAAGTGTTCAAATTTATATTCTAGAGTTTTCTTCCACAACTTTTCTCAGACAGCTGTCACAGATGTTTATGGTGATTGTTTCAAAGTTTATTTTGAATATTCTCATCTTCTTAGAATAATTTTCTGAAATCCCCCATTCTGTTACTAATGATTCTTTTCCAGATGCAAAATTATTTCATTTCTAAAGACTTATAATTGTCCCATAAAGATATTTTCAAGGATAAAAAAAAAAATGGTTTGATGAAAAGTGAGGTATAAGTAAGATAAGCAGATTTATATTACCAAATGATACAATATACACACTGACTTGTCTGTTTTGATAATGTCAAACCATATATTATTGTGAGCCCAACACGAGATAAAAACTAATCTACTGCTATAAGATTATAGTTTCTAAATTGCTGTTCACCTAAAATTGGCATTTTAAAGGTTAATTCCTATTTACTGATAATCATATTCTCTATTAGATATCTATTTTATTTTAAAAATTTTTTAATTATTTTTAAATTTTCATTTTTTTTTTTTTTTGTTTTTAATTATTTATGTATGTGAAGCTAGTTGCAATGAACATTCAACAGATAAATTGTTTCATTTGCTTGACATTGTACCATTTTATAAAAAAAAAAAATTAATTCAAAGTAAAAAATCTTGATTTGAGGTGAATGCAACGTCCAAAGGGCAGATAACTCTGAAGGTTAATAAATAAGGTTCTGGGGGTGATAGTAATCACTGCCCCTCCCTTTTTATTTTTTAAAATCTTTTAGAGAGAGGCTATTTTTAAAGTTATAATCATGGCCGGATTTAGGCCTTACAAGGTCTCTAGGCTAATAGAATTTAGGGGCCCTTTCATTATGTATGTCCAATGAAGTGTAAAATTGAGCAAAGTAGATAAAACAAAAAAAAGCTACATCATCAAAATCTAAATGAATCAAATTTAAAAGACCCACTCAGTCTGGAGTGGGGCACAGAAATACTCTAAATTATTTCAATGGGGTGTCTTTAGTCTTGGGTCCCATACTAGCTGATATGTAAATCTGGCACTACTTATAATCTGGTTATTAAGCTTAGTTTTTTCTATTACTAGAGTTCAAAAACAAAGCTCTATATTGCTCTTAAGTGTATCATCAAATTTTAATCAGGATTTGATAAATGTTTACTTTTACCAGATTTCTTTTCTTTTTGCATTTAGAATATCAAAAAGTCAACAACTGTTTAAATTTACATCTACATCATAAATCTATATGTATATAAAAATAAGACTTATCTAAATGAATCAAATTTAAAAGACCTACTCAAACTGGAGGGGCCACAGAAATACTCTAAATTATTTCAAGTGTGATGAGGTTCTGGGGGTGTCCCTCCCTTTTTATTTTAAAAAAATTTTTTAGAGGCTATTTTTAAAGTTAGTCATACACTCTGTCATCTAGTTCACTATTTCTATTGCCGTCAATTTGACATCTGAAAGATTCTTATATTTCATTTGGTTGAACTGATTCCCATGACTCTTTGTCGCCATCCAATTCTATTGTTCATTGTATTTGACAGGTCAGAGGGATTGTAGTTTATGTGGTCACAAATCTGCTTGATACAGTTCTTGGTTTGTTGTCATCTGCTAGTTATTCCTTATGTAAGTTCCCACAAAAGAACTTCAATGACAATTTTATCTTTAGCTCTCCATGTCTGATACTGGACAAAGGTTCCCATACACTCGCTCAAAACTTCTTTCCAGTTTCTAGGCAAGGGTCCATGCCGAGCAACCATATAATTCATGCTAATTAAATGGAATCTCTCTTGTAAAAAGTCTGCTTCTTTATTTTACTTAGTGTTAAATATTAGAAGCCACAAAGTGAATAAATCATCCTTTAGAGTTCATCAAATTGTCTTCAGAAGTTGTTTGTTCTATCATTTAATTCTTAATGAATAAGCAATATTTCTAGTAATTAAATCATTCATTCTCTTTTTTTAAAAAGGTTCAATTCTGATTCAGTGGCTTAGCATTATGTTTCTCATGTCTGTTGCAGCTGCCTTTGTGTGCTTGTCAAATCTATAAGCGCCTAGTGTTTATACATAATCTATGAATGCTAGATATTTCTTCAAGAATTAAGGATTTTCAAAGTGCATCACTGGTTTTAGATATTTTAGTTCTTTTTGAAAATCTGCTTCACTCTAGTAATCTCTAGCAAATCCTCACATCTGTAGAAATTTAAATTTTGGTATTCACTTTTGTTTTCCACCATTTGAGTGAGTTATAAAAAAGAAAAAAAAAAGCATGCTACGTCTTGGAAAAATCAAGTCTTAAGTCACTATATCTATTTATACTGATGGTAGCAAGACAATTAGCAATAAAATCACTCCCATTTGTAGAGTGTTTTGTATTAATAAAATCTGTTCTATTCCTTGTAACAGGAATATCTACTTACATTATTTGCTTATATAGTCTGGGTATGAGTTTTTAAAGTAAAATAAAATACCTTTGAAAAGTTTAGAAATCGTGAAATTTGTCTTGAACATAATTTACACCATTTAGAATAACTTTAAGCATTTTCTGATATCTTTAATAACTACACTGGGTGGGAGTATTTTTTAATCCTGCTAACAAATTATATGGTTTTCCAGCTATGCTGAGTGCATTACATAAAACAATAATCTGAAAAGATACTGGAATCAATGAATGTTAAAATTTGAACTTAAAATTAGGATTTCTTTAAACTTTTTTAGACTCTAGAATAGTATTAAAAGGACTGCCATTTTTTTTTTTTTTTTTTTTTTTTTAGCCTTTAATATTTTCAGTACCTAAATTTCACTGAATCTTTGCCCATACAAGAACATAATATGATCAGCTATATAAAACATCATACTGTGATTAATACACCTTTTTATAATTTAAAAAAAAACAAAAATCAATTTATGTCAACTCCTTTTTGTAGCCTTGATATGTTGGAAGCTATGGCATGAAGCATTTCCAGAGTGAGAGAGAGAAAAGTTCTTTCCAATTCAGGATCAAAATAATTTGTCATAATTCTGAAATTCTTGTTGTAACATTAATATAAAAATAAATGATTTTGCTTTTTATTATTTCTTGAAATTTATTTAAGGCAACAATTGGCCTATTGTGTAAGATATTGAAATACAAACTGTCATCAATGTAAACAAAAGAAATAACACCTTTTTTTTTTTCCATCTTTTTATTGAGTAGTCTGTCTCTGTGTCTTAAAATCCAAGTAACTCTAGTCTTGATATAATTCATAATTTGAAACCTAAAACTTTTCTGCTTAGACTAAATAACTGGTCATCTAAATATTCAAGTATATTTTTTTTTTTTTTTTGATAATTTTACTATTTATCTATTTTTGCTACTTCATGTACCGCATGATATCATCGGTAGAATTTATAAAGTAAATCAATATTTTCTTTTCATTCTCATGATGGCAAATAGTGACAAAGCAAATTATGTGGGGGCTGGAAGGAATAAAATGGAGAAAATGTATTTTTCTGCTGCCTACATTTGTAAAACACACATTTTTCCTTTACTTATCAATGTCCACTGAATTTACTACAACTTGTTATCTCTTAGTCATTTTCTGCACAATGAAAAAAATGAGATTTTTAATTTTTCAGTCTGTATGTCAAATGAAAACAAAGAAAAATATTTCTCAATGCTCAGAAACTAAAGCATTTCTGGCAGAATATGTTTTAATAATTTAATATAGTTTAAGGTAAACACAAATAAGGTTGACACAAAACATTTAATAAATCAATTTTGAAATCCAAAACATTTAAAAAAAAAAAAAAAAGTCTAAATTTTATTTGCTGAGAATTGTTACTCACATTTTCCTAAATTTATTTGGTAATATTTTTTTTTTTTTTTAATTTTTTTAAATGTTTTACTCTTCTAAAAAAAATGCACAAATGATCAAGAAATTGATGGAAATTAACTTGATATCTCACTAAAGCATAGAAAGCAGAAGAAAGGGATTGGTTCAGAATTCACAAGGTTACTGAGTACAGTTACTGAATTACAGAAGGCTGTAGGGAACATTGGCCGAAATAATGTACGTATAATAATAAGGATGAACATATTAGTCCAAAAAGAAAGGCATGTAATTATAATTTCCTATCTTGAAAACATCCACATAAATTAATTCTTTTCTGTTAGTCACTTCATGAGTTCAAGCACCCTACAAGGCTGGCATCACACTCTCACCCTTTCACTGTTGAAACTCCTAAATGTAGTCGTCTCTTCTACTCCAATAGCTTCATGTCTCGCACCTCTCGCCTGTCAAACTCCCTTCCCTATTCCAGTTTCCCTGAGAGCCATAATCTCCAGCTATTCAAATGTAATGTCAATTGACATTTCCAGTTGCCTTGATCTATCCACTATCCTTCTCCTCATCCTTTCCTCTATCACTCCTATCTGATCTTTGCTCAAATCTTCTGTAACCCCTTGCGTCCTAGTGGCTTCCCGCCTTACTTGGGGTGAAACACTTAAAAAAAAAAAAAAAATCAATTATATTCTGTCTTTTTCCTGTTCTTTTTATTGTTCTCTCTCCTTAATATTTTTCTCATTCTTTCACAATCTGTAATCTCTTCTCTTAGTGGTTTAATTGACTTGCTTGGGGTAAATTTTTGTTTTTAAGTACTAAAACTTCTTTATTTTTAGTCTGCTTATATGTTACACGAACAATTTGTTCTCCAATAGTTTATGACATCAAACTTTGGTAATAAGTGCTGTTAAATGTTTTATAAAAACAGTTTATTTTTTTTTATCAAGTGAGCAAATGCTCAGGTTTTACCTGCTGCTATATCCATTGTCAGTGGTTCATTGATATATGTAAGCATTTCCTTTCTCATAGAAGCTAGTTGAAGCTAGTTCATCTTCTGTATAAAAGAAAACTCAAGTATTTACTTTAGTATTTGTAGTTATTTTGCTAAATTCATTTTTTTTTCCGCTTTAACTAAAATGTAAGACTTGCTTGAATGATATTTTAGAGGTTTTAAATACTGAAATAAAAATCCCTTTGTGTAAAGAAACTTAAAACTTTGTACAATATCTGTCTAATTGATATAATTTAAATTGACAAAACTCTGATATATTTGCAGATTTACTTCCATACTTATAACAGACATTCTTCTGATGAGGAATATTACATTCAATCTTAAATGCTGGATTAATATTTTTTAAATCTAATTTCAGAAAAGGACAAAGAACTCTGATGTACTAATGTCTAATCTGATGCTTAAAAATTTTCTTCTGCTTTGCATTAATAATCTGACTAGATAAAATAAATTCTTTGATTATGCTTTAGATTTTAAAAACGGTTTAATTTTCAAAGCTGTATTAGAGTAATGCTTTAAAAATCCTTAAACTCGTAAAATATATCTAATATGGATAATCTCAGCTTTTAATACCTACTTATTTCTCCCTCATAGCTTATAAATTATCTGTAGCTCTTGCCTGTCAATTGACAGGTAGCAACAGTTCAATTGTGAAACCTTTCTTAAAGAGCATGAACAGGTGATGATAAAATACATTGAACATAGCATTTCCTCTTTTGAGTTTTAATGTCTATTCAGGTTTAATCCTTGTGTGTGTGTGTGTGTGTGTGTGCGCGCTGTTTTTTTTTTTTTTTTTTTTTTTTCTAAAAATCTTGTATTATAATTCACTTTTATTTGACTCAGAAAAAACATGTTGCTTATTGTTAATATTAAAAGAAACTAAAAATGTAAACTACTTAAGTCTACAACTACCATATTTTTTTACGTGAGGGTACTATGCATTCATAAACAAAATATGTATACTTTATCTTTCCACCATTCATTATCACCAAATGGTTATTTGTCCTCTTTAATTCTATCGGTAGATACTGTATTTGGAATTTGGCAAGGAATATTTAAAAAAAAACTAATATTAACTGATGTTTCATCTGCACTTTTTTCTTTTTAATTTTTGGCTGAGCCTAGAGGCATGGATACCCCATATTAAATTCGGCCTTGTGCCACATCTGACCACGCGGGGCAGTTGGTAAATATCCTGCAATTGGAGATTCATTGTGGAATTCATTTGACTCACTTCTAGCAGTTGACTACTTCTACGCGTCTCTGGCGAATCTCATATGTGTTGTTCTTGTTCTAAGTATTATTGTTCATTACCAACCTTCACGTGATTATTCTATTCAGTAACCTTTCCTAGGTTACAACAATTTTGTATTTATGTTAGAAATAATATCCCCATCTTTGTTGTTGTTATCACACCATTTCAGCCATTGTGCCATCCAGCCCTCTTCATGTGTCTATCAATCTGGGTAAACTTAGGGTTTTGTTTTGGTTTTGTTATTGTTTGTCTCATTTATTTTGAGTCTCAATGAACTGGGCCAGGAATTGAACTCACAATTACTATGGCATCAAATTCAAAAACCAATGCTTTAATTCACTAGGCTATTGTCTTTGTCTAGTGGATTAAAGTGTTGCCTTGTGAATTTGGTTGCATAGGATTTGGGAATTGAATTCTGGGTTGGGTTGTATAGACTCAGTGAAGATGGGACAAGCAATAACTAAACAATCATCAATCAAACCATATAATAATTATGTATTTTCCTGTGAGACCTGGCACTTTACCAAAGAGATATATGCAAACTTGAAAGAATCGCATCAGCTAAAACTTTGTCAAATCCAGCAGAACATGTGGCAAAACCAGGTCACGACAAACAAAGTCTTCTTCCAAGGAAAGCCTAGAAGCCATCATGACTTGCCACTGACTTCAATGGAATGGACACCTTGCCCAAATATCAGACATGTGCCTGCTGAAAAAAAAAATCCTCTTCTTGGAGCTTGCATCTGGCAAGAGCCCATGTGGAGCCCCAAATCTTCAATTCAAGGATCAGCTCAAAAACATCTTTAAATCAATCTGGTTAGTTGGCAGATGGAAGCTATAGAAAACCAATTGTAGAAGAACAGTCGATGAAAAAACAACATCCTTCATAAATACCAGAATACAAATAGAAGAGATCCCAAAGAAAAATCGGAGCATTCCATCCCCTGATCCTTTTTTATCCTATCATGCTGTGGCTGCGGATGTCTCTTCAGATCCAACATAGGACCCATTTCATACAGAAGGAAATGTCTATTAGCATCCCAAGACAATTTATTTATATATTTCCTGTACTATCTGTAGTGTGAAAGGAGGTAAATAAACTTTAGTAAATTTATGAGGGATTACTTCCCTTAGTAATTTTAATAATCTATACAAATAAAATATTTACCTGCATTTAGACAAAATTAGTTTCCAAGCAAAATGAATCATTTCATTAATCAAAATTCTTTACTATAACATTTCTTAGTTTACAGTCTTATTTCTTCAAGCCTTTTATGTGAGGTGCTCAGATACCGTTATCTATTAAGTGATTGTCTTGCACCAACTTGGTTTTGAAATGGGCTTTATTGTTGCCATCTTTGTTCTGTTGCTAATCTTTTTCTTCCATTTCACTATTAAATGCATAAAATTTTTAACATGAAAAGATATTGAGCAAAAATGATTTATATAATACCAAGACCAATAACTGAATCATAGATACCATTGACCATCTAAAAAAATATAAAGGGACTGAATTAAACAGTTCACTGGCATCTATTTTAGTTATGAATTCTTTATCTCTGCTTTATTGAAACTCAATACATTGTTTCATTACATTTCACTATTAAAACTTTCTAACAATTGTTGTCATTTTTTTCTGACTTGGGTACACTAGTATTGAAATAAAGAAAAAGACAAGATATCCCAGATATGGAGAGTGGATCAAAAACAATCTACACCAGTAGATTAATCAGTTCAGTTCAACATACCCTGAAGGTATCTCAGATTGACAATGATCTGAAGAAGGATGAAGAGCACAACAGTAAAAATGTGATAACAACAACAAAGATGAGGATATTATTCCAAGCATAAGTAATGATAGAAATTATTTTATATTTGTAATCTTAATTTAATCATTTATAATCCTGTTTAATTCTGGGTTTATTATCTGACTGGTTTGTCTTGTAATCAGGATATGGGGTGACTTTTGGAGTTTTTTTTTCTTCCTCCTAAAAAAGAAAAGAAAATAGTGTTTTATATGATAGTTGCACAATTAAGCAGGTCTCCAAGGCTTGTGAATTTGTTTTGGAAAAAAAATTTAACCAGATATCAGTTCGGAAGCTAATAAAAATCATTTTCTTGGCTAATAATATAAAGACCTATTTTAATGAGATTGAAGCTGAATGAAATTTCTACCCCAAAGTTAGATATGATTTACTGATTTTTTTTTTGATTTTTTTTTGAGAGGATCTAAAATGGAAAAATGTTTATCTGCAATTAAAAACAAACAAATATTTAATGCATTAACAAACTTTAGATAGGAAAAACTTAGAAATAAATATCTTGAAAATACTTGTATTATTAACACATAAGCATTAATTAAATAATTTTGATGACTGGAATAATTTGTAAAAACATTAAAATGTGAAATTCTTTTGGTTTAAAGGAAATAGAATTTAATTATTCAGTTATATATATATATATATATATATATATATATATATATATATATATATATATATATATATAGCATGGCAGCCATCAGTCTCTTGAGACTCTTGTTCCAGGGAACAGGCTTTGACAGTTTTTTTTTTGTTTAGTTTCTTATATGAGATTGTCAGTTGCCATACAGCATGTCTCCCCATCTCTATCCTACCAATGTTGTCCAATGGAAAAGCAGAAGCCAATACAGCGTGGCACCAGCGGAGTTGCTAGAACAAAATGGAACATGACATTGGACTTTCTTAGGGATTCTGGCTCTGGATTTGAATTCATAGCTGTCCTAGTTTGGTGGATCAGGTGCGATGGGTAAATTGTCACCATTTTATATTTTTAGTTTTGTGCATGTGCATTGTTTGCTTTTGGTTTTGTTGACTGCACAGTTGAGCACCAAGACACAATTCAATTGGAAATGGCATACTGTACTACTTGACCTTCACACCGGAAGCTCCAATGCAAACATTTCAGAGTATTTGCACTGTCCTCAGATTGACACCTAGACAATTTGGAAAGAGTTGGATGAGTCTAATGGTGATTACGAAGGTGTTTGGAGTGATCACTAGTGATGGCAATGTTATGCCTCCATTCATCTTCCCACTGGATCTCAGACTCAACATGAAGGCCTATATCAAATGCCTTGAGGAGGTAGTGCTGCTCTGGGTCAAGAGGGTGGCTGCTGGAAGACCCAATGTCTGGCAATAGCACTCTGCACCATTCCACACAAGAAGGAGAACTATGTCATGGCTGTCAAACAATTTCTGCGACCACATTACTCCTTACATTTGGCCACCTAACTCCCCAGACTGCAACTCCCTTGATTAATGTATGGGGTGCAGTTGAGCAAGATAGCAAAAAAATTTCTTGTAACACCAAAGATAATGCAAGGATTATAGCAGCATTTACCAACTTAATTAAGGAGAGTGTCCAGAAAAGTTGCAGGACATTTCGAAGTCATAAAAGAAAGGAAATCAGGATGAATTAAAGATGAGCTGATAGGTTGACCTAGAAATAAACTCTTCCTTAAAGTTAATATATAGGGTAAAGGAGGGGTGTGGTCAGAATTAAAATAGTGTTATATACCGTACCTATGAACACTAATGGGTATGTCCCAATCCTCATAAATATGTTGGACACTATTGTAAATGGCGGTTAATTTGCAGTCTAAGTAGTCCACCACAAGCAGTGGTTTACCTACTTCACGCCACTGCTGGCGAGTATTGTATTTTGTTGATGTTATAAAGATAACCATTTCATTTCCAACTTCTGTTTTGGTTATTCTTCATTCAGTAACCCTTCCTAAGTTACAACAAATAGATACAGTAATATGTCTAATAATCATTCATTTCAGACAGCTTAAAAAAAAGCTAATAAGCTTTACTAAACTTGCACTTAATTCTACTCTTTCATTTGTAGATGTTGTTCTTAATTTAAGCCTGCTTATATTTCTTTATCTTGGTTTGTTTATTCTATTGTTGAAGTCAGTTTTTCATTGTAATTATTATAGAACACATTTGGTCAATTAGTGTATTTGGTCAACCTTATCAATTCATGAGCTTGTAAAACTATTCAGTAATCAGAACTCACAAAAGGATAATATATTTCTAATTTTGATTAAATTTCATACAGCAATAACAATGAATTCAAGTTCATGATAACATAGTAAGTTTGCTTTTATTAATATTTCTGCTTTTAGACATTAACTCTTATACATTGATGTCCATCCATGAACATAGAACTACATAAAAATACTCTCCTTTTACTAAATTTGTTACTGACTTGCAATGTATGAAAGTAACACTTCTCATTACTAACATTGTTAGAAACATTTAAGTTTTATTACTCTATTGCTTGACTATATTTTCAATACTTTTATTGTTATTACAATTACAGCTTTATTCCAGGCACCACTTTGTAATTATCTCATAGCTTAATTAGCTGATGATTGTTGTTGAGTTAGATTTCTTTGCTTGATGGTACAACACCTCTCCAGTCCCCAACACTTTACCAATGGAATTGGAAAGTGATTCAAGATAATTTGCAAATGATGGTGAAAACAATGATTGTCCAAGAGTGGCTGATGATATTTATCATCATAAACATCACCCCTCAACTCAAATATGCTAATTCCAAATTGTTAAGCATTTTAATATTTGTTTTAATCTTTTCTATTTTTATTGAAGATGTTTACTGACATTTTGCTGTTCATTGTAGGAATTTCTATAATTCTTTACCAAAGAAGTTGTACTCCATGCAACACTAGATTCTTAATATATATATATATATATATATATATATATATATATATATATATATATATATATATATATATGGTATCTGTCTATCTCAAGAGGCCATGGATCTGTACCTGAAGAATTATACCCTCTCCAGGATGCAGGCCTTGGCAGATTTTTTTATGAGTGATCGGCAGTTGCTTGTTTCCCATCTCCATGCCAACAGTCTTCTCCGTGAGAGAAGCAGAGACCAATCGCAGGAGTTGCCAGGATGAAATTAAACATGACATCAGAGACTGTCTTAGCGATGCTGGCTCTGAATTTGTATTCATAGTTGTCCTTCTTGTAGGATCCTTGGTTTTATATTATATAATAAATGATGTACTTTATAAGAAATGAATAAAACACTTCTGCAATATTAAATAACTAATTTATTTAGTTGAAATAAGCACTATGTTGATGAATAGCTGTTCTCCAATGAACCTCTACATTCTTGATGCCATCTTTAAAAAAATTCCCATCTTTTGATTTGATAAACAGTTCAAATGTTTTGATTACCTCTTCCTTATTGGAGAACGTTTTATTGCATATGAAAAGCTTAAAATGCTTAAATAAATGATAATCAGATCAATATGGAGGATGAGGCAAAATTTCATAATTCAACTTTGGGACATTTGATTGAGAAACAAAATTGGGCCATCCCTATTCACAAATCTAGGATGTTTCTTTTTCAATTTTTCATGCATGCACTCAATTTCTTCACAATACAAGGTTGCTGTTACTGTTTTTCCTTGACGAAGCAAGAATGAATAATGAATTACCCTTTTGAAAGACCATCATACAGTAACCATTAACTTTTTAGGGTGCAGTGGACGTTTTGGATATTGTTTAGGTGATTGACTTTCATCTAACCACTAGTTTACTCTCTTACTATTGTCAAAGAGTATTCATTTCTCATTGCATGTAAAAATGGTTCTTTTCCAGTTGGGAAAGCAACAGAGAGCACACCTCTGTTGCAGAGAGTTTTTTGGAATCTCATTCATTTCCCATTGCTTTCAAGTGCTGAGAAACAGTTGTGAAAGGTATTTTAAGTTCTGATGCAAGTTTTCAGACTGTAGTTGATCAACCAAAGCATTCAATTGATCATGTTTAATAACCAATCATGCTTTTCTCCTTGGTTTATTTTCATGACTATAGTCTCCCAAATAAAACTTATGAAACCAGCTCTGTACAGTTCTGATTTCAACAATGTCATTACCAAAGACTGCTTTGATATTCCAAAATGCTTCAATGGCCATTTGTACACATACCAGTAAGATTACTCAACATTGTTTCATTGTAATCATTTTCATTAGGCTTATGAGTAACAGTAAATTTGAAAGAAGAATTACCTGGAAAGCAAAAGAATCAGGAATAAGTCAAGATTTTATTTTTTTATATTCTAAGCAGATTACTTTGTTAGATAACCAGATAAACAACCAAAAAATCTGTTATTTCATGTGTGACAACCTAATATACTGCAATAAAAGTAGAGAATTAATAAATAGGATTGTCAGAAAAATTTGAACCTGTCATGAAGATTCTTCAATTTGAGGCTGAAACTTTAGTAGTTCTGGTTTTACTTTTTATTCTCTATTTTACTGTAATTTGGTATTTAATCCACTGTTGGGGAAATGACACTTTCAGAAATTATTTTTTTCATAAATTGCATCACATTTTTAAAAAAGGAAAAAAAAGGAATTTAATACATTGCTCTTAATGGTTTCAACAATATTCATTGGTGTTTTGTATGTTATTTTTCTTTTCCTCTCTATTTATAAAATATGAACAAATCCATTCTATTGTGAAATAGTGATTTTAAATAGGGGTGGGCTGTAGAGACCAAATTTTTCAAAAAAGTGGGGAATTGTTTTATTCCACGCATTTGTGTCCAAATAGAAGGAAATGGGCCAACTTTTTGAAAATTGACATGGATTTGGACCAAAATTTTCTCAGACCAGCCCAAGGCCCAAAATCTCACTAAAAATGATAACGTATTACAAATAACATCAAATTTTCACCAACAAATCTTTACCAAAATGATTCAAATGATGAAATTCATGGTTCTATGTACACTATATTGTGTCTACACATTAATTTCCAAACCAATCGAGTATTTTGGGGTTAAAATAGACCAAATTTCAGGAAAGAACAGGGACAAAATTGACTATTTTGAATAAAAATCACTGAATACTACAACATTACCAAGACACGCTATCAGGCTCGTATTCTACTGATATATCTTAAAAAAATTAAATATTAAATCTTACATATCTCATAACTCCTTTAAAAATGCTCAAAAATGAAGGAATTCAGTCAAAATCTGCTAAAATTGGTCTGATTGCTGAAAATTCAGAAAATAGCTGATGATAGAACTTAATTCTATGAGACTGTTTAACAGTGGTTAAAAAAGTATAAAACTGTTCAAATTTCTAAAAAAATATCAATATAAAATCACAAGCTTATCAACTCATTAACAGTATAATGATTTAAATAACTCGCCAATAACATCGTTGTTATACAAAACAAATACTGGTGTTCTTTTTAAGTCCTATGATCCAATCACATTGCATGGGAGAATTTGAATCTTTAGCATCTTCTGTTGATCTACTTTGGCTGGGAATCACCACAGTTTCTTCATCTTGTCATTTGGCATGTATTCAAGAGAGTCAATTAGGTATTCATCTGTGCTGATGTTTTTTTTGAGTCATACTGACACACCAGTCTCTTCCATTATCAATGTCCCAAATGGCTACGCATGGTTCCTTCATAGGAATTTCATCTTCTTCATTGGGTTGAGCAGATTCATCAACATCTTCCTGAGATTCATTCAATTCATTGAATATGGTCTCTACATCTGGGAATGTGGCACCAGTATCACAGTCAATTTCATGTTTACCCGACAACAGGATCCCCAAGTTTATCTTCATTTGTGCCACTGTCATGTTATTCGGTTTGTACAAATCAGGGTATTCTTTACTCATACTTTTTCGGAGAAGTATTTCATTCTTCAACATCTTTCTTTTCTGCTCATCTTTAACTGCTTTCATACCTTCTTCAATCTCTTCTACTGATATGAATTGGCCATTGTGAGATTTGCATTCACGTACAATAGCATTCTGATGCTCATCCTGTCAAACAAACTTTTCTTTCCTTTTGGCAAGCTTGGCCTTGGTGATTTTCTCTCGACTACTGAAGCATTTTCTTTCTTTGTCATCCAACAGCTTTGCTATTTTCTTAGTCTCCTTATCAATGATAATTACTGAGGCCTGGCATAGTGACATGTTATCCCCTTCATGCCTTTTGCAGTAAAGTTATGATTCGAACAAGATGCTGCTTGAATTGTTACTTTGTTCATATGTGAAAGATCTCTCTCACAAATGGGGTTGTGTGAAGGGATCTTTGAGGAAACTTCAGGATCAACTTTTGTCAGAGCATGGCTTTTCACCTTCAATGCTGAAACTGAACTCCTGGCCATGCTGTTGCTGTAAATCAATTGCTACTTGTTTGCAAAAATGGTCCAAGATATATATCTCTAATTTTGATGTAGGTTGCTTCATATCAAATGAGTAAAAATATGTATACTTTTGCAAAGTGTCCATATTTGAACATCTCAAGTCATTATAAAGAGCAGGAAGAATGGTCAAGAGGGTTTTTCGTGACTCCAACTCGGACGTTTAAAAATTGGTCTATTTTTGCTTAAAAAGTTGGCCCATTTCCTTCTATTTGGACACAAATGAGTGCAATAAAATACTTCCCCACTTTCTTTGAAAAATTTGTTCTCTATAGTCCACCCCTATTTTAAACTGATCGCTTTCTGAGTGAATCAAAGTATAGTATATAGGAAGTCAGGCATAATTAGTGGCAAAAACTTGGTACATTTGTTTATACTTTTAACTCAAGTAAAAAGGATGATTATTGTCACATAAAATATGACTTAATAATGGCCTAATAAAGGTTATAAAGGTCACAATACTTCCAAGAAAAAGTTAGGAAGGAACAAACTGTTATAGTGGAACACACCTATGCTATAGGTAATAGACTCTTCCACCTATAATAAGTAGGAGTAGTAAGATTAACGAGGGAGTCACTCAGTGAGGTGGTCAGTCAGTCGATGCCAGACGACCGTGAGTCGAATACTCAAGTATCAGCGACCACAACTAGATTACTCTGCGTTATACCTATTATATCAAGTTCCTAACGTTTTGTACGTCAAACCTATTTTAGGACCGACTAAATACAAGCCTCCACTGTAAAATCACTCCACAACACAAACGCACAACATCTTTACTGGAACAGTGGACTTGAGAAACTTATTTTCCTGAAAAATTGTTTTAAGAGAAAGATTTTATAATTTTCAACTGACAATAGCACTAGTTGCCCCATCGATGAATACTGAATGTTTCCTTCATATAAGGAAACAGTTAATATTTAACATTATCATCTAATTTGCTCTCTCCTATGTTGTCATTCTCAGAATGATTTTATTTATGGCAAAATCTAATTCTCCAAACAAATTTTAAAATGTTAAAGATTTCTCAGTGTTTTAGGTTATTTTAATGTATAACAGTGGTTCACAAATTTTTTTTCTTTGGGCTGCATTTTCCGAATGAAAATTTGCTCAAGTCTCATCAAAGGGAATTCCTGATGAAAAGGCACAAACAGCCCTACAGCAAAGAAGGTCCAGAGAGGGTTAAAGGGAGATAACCGCAGATTCAAAGTCAGAATATTATTATTGATAACTCTCTTCTCCAATTTGTGGACCCTAGTTACTATATTCTTAGTACTTGATATAATGCAAAAATATCACAATGATAAAATCAGTCAATAATTATTTATAACTATTTATACTGGGACTCATGCATGCAATTACAAGTAATCCATAATAATATTTTAAATTTTGAAATCATATTTATTTTTGGCATATAAATTTTTTGAAACTGTTTCTAAATATTTGATCTTCTTTCAATCATTCTACCTCACCTGCTATCCTCTTCCGATGCACCTATGAGGCGCATCAAACTATTTCGGAACCACTGATCTATAACAGCGAGAAATCTTTAACATTACAAGATTTATTGTTTCGACAGTTGTATGCATTCTTTGTATTGGTGAAGATGTTATTCTCTAGTCATTGTTAATTGCATAATGAATAAGTAAAAATATGATCTCTCTTTTTTTCTCTTTTTTTTTTCTTAGAACAAGATGTTGAACAGAAAATAATATTTATGCCAACTATTTCAGTTCCTTTCAGCAACAAAAGACAATACAATTCACTGCCACTCATGTAGTCACACAGGTGATTCTAATTACTATGCAGGGATGTTCTCTGGTTCTTTTCCTGCTGTGTAAAGAAAAGAAATACTGCTGAAACATAAGCTACCTTCACTTGGCTGAGCAGATGTTCTTATTTTTAAATTCTTGTAAAATAATGCTATTTTGCTTGGGGTACATGAATTCCAAATACCTATTTATTTATGTGATCGTATTATTGTTAATAATTTGATTAGTCATCTTCTAAGATGTAAGTTTGCTGGCTTGTAGAGGTTTACATTTTCAACTTTATATTTATGATTTTTTGTTTTCAAGATACTAAATGATGAACTCCAGAGTAATTTTATCAAATGCTTGTAAAGAGGAATTAGAACTGTTTTTTTAAAAATTAACAAATTTTATGAGAAACAGTTCACCAAATTTTATTCTCTCAATCACAAAGTTTTTATTTTATTTTTACATCAGCATGTCAGAGTTGAAGAATTGCTTTATTGGTACTGGTAATGTTTTGCTTAAATTTAGGAATTTGAATAAAAATATTAACTGTGTAACACAGTAAGAACCTCATTCAAAAGAGAAACCATTTATATAGTTTTATAAATTCATGTAACAGACACTTTCTTAATATTAAATAATGACCTGGATATTTTACAAAAATGTACAAAATCTACAAAAAGGGGTCACCAATACAGAGTTGAGGGGGTCAACATGGATGGCATAGAACAAATAAAAAAGAAAAAAAAACAATTTATAAAACAGATTGGCTAAGATGAGAAATTTGGTTACTTACGTTAGATGAAGAAAGTCTTTGAAAAAAAAAATGGAGCAATGGCTAGATAGTGTGGGTACATAATTTCCAGGCGTAATTCTGTGGTTTGGGTTAAATAGAAAATTCATCTGGTCACACTGAAACTTGGCAAAATCTTTCAAAACACAAACTTGTAGCAATAGCAATTTACATAGGAATATGTAATTATTTAAATACAGCCACAATTAAAATGTATTTCTTGATTGAATAAGCAGTAAAAGTTGGATTTAATACACTTGTTACAAATAAATATATACTCCTTACTCTCTGTGAAAGAATTGAGGTGATACTGAAAAGTTCTCAACCCGACCATTTCCTAAAATCTAACAAGATCTTTTAAATCCATTCTTAGTTGGGCCACAAACTTTTCAACAACTTTTAATATCTGAAAAGTGTGAGATTTTTGGAGCAATCTTTAACCTGCAGAAACCATTGTGTCAAATAGATGGTTCTTCACTTGACACTGTTATTATTTTAACTACCTTCACTCCTCAGCAATGTTTATTGTTTTAAAAAGTGATGATCAGAACTGTAATGAAACCTAAACATATGATGAAAGTAAATTTATAGATTTTTTGTTTTTGAGAATTTGCAACTATAATATTGATCACTTTATTCAGTAGATTACAAGAATAATTTTATATTTAAAACATTGTAAAAACTAATAAAATGTAATATTTATCATTTACCAATTTATAAAGAAATAAATATGAAAACAATTTTTTATTCATAAATTTATAAACATTTATTAAACTATTAAAATATGTAAACCGACTATAAGGAAATTCTTATTATTTACCATTTTATAAAGTTTGAATCAATGAGCAATTGGCTGATGTTTTGCCAACCATTCTAATAAACAATATAATACCTAAATAGTGTTTATTACTTTTGTTGTCAATTCTTAAGAACAAAGAACATGTATAACTTCACTTTCATACATTTAGGTTTTATTACAATTCTAATTATCACTTGTTATAACCATATGTTGCAGTGAAGGTAGTTAAAATAATAATGGTGTCTAAGAAAAAAAACATCCTCTTGACACACTGTTTTTTGCACGCATAAAGGCTAAAGATTGCTATTTTTTATGTACTGAAATAGTTGTATGTCCATACTTTATCTAATTCAACTTATTCAAACATATTTAAATTTTAATATTCATTTGTAACTCATTAAAATTATTCTACCTCTTGTTGGTGTAGAGATAAATTTGATTAGTTTTGTGTTTTTGTGAAAGTAAAACAGTTTTACACCAAACTTTAATTTGTTTTCTTGACTATTCATTTTATTATTTGTCAGAAGAACAAAGTTATCAAAAATTTAGTTTGATATCATGTCACATTTTTGTTTTGAGGTTAAAAATAAGAATGACAATATTTATCTGCTCAAACATGTTTCTCAGTAGGAGTTCTTTCTATCATTGTAAAGTAGTAACCACAACATTGTGGATCAGATGATGGGAGGGATTGTCTCAGTTCATGCAAAGTGACTCTGGCCTCTTTGACATGACTGTATTTATGGCAATTTAAATCATTGACATGAATTAATAGGTGGGACTAACAAAGATCCCCATGTGACATCTCACTCACTTTAAAAACAAAATTGAAACCCAAAACAGTTATAGAAACTATAACAGGTGTATAAATATTTGTGTCTTTTTCTTTTTATGTGCCATGGCCTTTCAGGACGTAGGCAATCATGGCTCTCCACCTCACTCTATCCCTTGCAGTTCTCAACAAGTTCCTTCCTTCTGCTTCCTCCCCAGACCACGTTCTGTCATCCATTTGCCTGCCAGGTATGTCATATATTGTTTTCCCTTGTCACTCTTTCCTTCTATTCAACCTGTGAGTATCAAATTCTCCAGACCCTCCTTCCTCATTATGTGTCCCAGAAACTTTAGCTGCCTCTTCCTGATGTTAAGTATATTTGTGTAGAGAATGTATACTATATATAGCAATAATCCATTATATGGTTATCAATGTTTTACAATTAACCTATAATCATTCTCAACAGTTCCCATGAGGACATGTTTTTATATAAATATTATTTTTTTTATCATTTCACCCCAATCCAAGCAATAAAGTCACTAAGGCTCCAGGCTTACTGAGTGTGAAAAAAAAAAGAAAGACATTAAGGAGTGAAAACAATGAAAGAACAGATACCAAGAAATCTAAAGATAACAATTAACATTGCATTTACATTTTTGAAGATCAAAGTTGGGAAGCATAAGGCTGGAAGAAAGTTCCACAAGTGAGAAGTGCGAGAAAAGAAACTGTTAGCATAGAACTTATGGTTACATCTAGCCATGTCAACAGTAAAATCTAGTTACTTATGCACCATGCATGATACATGCTTAGGCGATCATTTATCTTTTGATACATGACTGACGAGTCAGATTTTTCCTGCACTAGGTTGCCATTTCATTCTGCGGTAGACCAGTTGCCATCCAAGACTATAGAACTCAGTCTGTCCTGTTATTTACCCATAGCTAGGGGGAGAAGAAGAGGATTCATACCTTTCCCAAGGGTATTAGCATGTAAGTGAATGTTATGGATTCATCTGGAATTCAAACATGGCTCTCTGATTCCTCAATCCAAGCCAATATCCATTACTCTATCATGACTTCTCTAGTACTACAAAATCCAGTACTAAGTACTACACTTAAATGAATAAAAATGAGGTACTAAAATGGAAAGTTTATCAGAACAATTACCATGAACATATTTTTAGAAAAGGCACCAGGAAAGCTATGTTATGGCATTGGGAAAGTGACTGAAACTGCAGTAAAATTGCTAATACTTCTCTGGATTAATGAAGAATCACCTGACCAAATATGGCAGTAAAATTCAATGATAAATATCTGAGATAGAATATAACAAGAAAATTGTCTAGCATAACATTATAAACCAACATTTGTAGTAAAAATAGATTCAATATATTTATATTCGGTATATTTGGGCAGCAATTATTCATTTATACAAGTTTCGTTAAAGACCAACTAAAATTCGTTGTTAAGCAATTTTTTTCCCTACATTTTGGACCATTTTCCTGGTGAAAATCTGAATATAAATTGTCTAGTATCTGAGCTCTTTGATAATGGCTGATGAAAATTGAAAGTATCTAGACATCAGACAATATGTTTATATATATGTTCTGGAAACCAGGAAAATGGTCCAAAATATAGGAACAAAAACTCCTTAACAAAGAACTTTACCAAACTTTGCCAATGATTGATATATATATATATATATATATATATATTATTATTATTATTATTATTATTATTATTATTATTATTATTAATCTAAGAGTTTTTTTTATCCCTTTTTAAACGCTATTTTTAGTGGATTCTCGTATTTAAATAGACGCTCCGTTTATTTATTAAACAGTATATTTATTTATTTTCGTCAATCGGCCTGAAAGTTCAATAAATCTTATTAAAGTAAAATTTAAGAGAATTCTGCCAGACAGCATAAATTTTACTTTTTAAGATTTATCGAACACTCATGCCGATAGACGAAAATAAATAAATATACTGTTTTAATAAATAGCGATTCATTTTCCTGGTCTGCTAAGGTGTTTTAGCCAATTGCTGTTGCAGACGCCTGCTCAGGTACATTTGTGTTAATTCAACACGCACACACAGACCATCTGGGGTTTAATACTGCAATTATACTGAGCGAATATTAGTTACAGTTGTTAGAGTCAATGGAGTTACTCCCCGTGACATATCACGAGGGAACGAGAGAAAACGTTATTGCGTTGGAAACATTGACGAAGAGAGAAAGGTGTTGCAAGATTAATTTACAGCTTGTAGCAGAGAGTAGTTACTTTACAATTTTCAATGAAGTTTAGATCCATGTGTTCTGAATTGAATGTTTTCGTTTCTCTGAAACAGTCTACCGTTTTTGTTTTGGACATTTTGCCGTGTTTTTTTTTTGTTTTTTTTTAATGAAATGTGTTACTATTTTTTTTGTGCTTGAACCGAAGGTAGCTATTACCATATTGCTCTACACCACCTTTTAATAAGAAATTTTGTTTGCATGTATCAGTTGGTGTGGTTTTCACCGTTTACTTTAACTGTACTACTTGAAAAGGAAAACAATAATTCCATCATGGCTTCAACTAACCTGAATAAGTCCCCACCAATTTTCAAGGAAGGAGATAGTCATGAAAAATGGAAGAGCAAATTAGAAGTTTGTCGAAGTTTCGCTAATATAGAGAAAACAAAACAAGGATTGGCAATAGCCCTTCTTACTCTCCTCAATGAAGCCGCGGAGGATGCTGTCTTACAATTAGACAAATCTCATGAGGAAGGCATGAATAACATTATAAAAGTCTTAGATAAAATTTATCTAAGAGATAAAACTCTGTATGCTCTCATACAGCACGTCAATGTCCGAAAGCGTTCTTGAATTTTGTTTGTTGAAATCGGCAAATCTTCCGCATGACCATGAACAGCAAGAGCTACGTAAGACAACATGGATCAGATGACTTCACGTCTGTAAATAAAAGTAGAAAACAACAATTTCAGGAATCGGATATCTTCTATGGCCGTAGTAGTAGACGTGGTCAATACCATAACAGACATACTAGTGGTCTGTAGTATTAAAGACCATACAGTGGCAGTGTTGGAGCTCAGCAGAAAAATAGGGGCGAAGGGAGAAATCCCATTGATGATTTGGGAAGCCATCTAGGTGTAGTGAATGTAGGAGCATTAACTATTGGGTTAACAAATGACCAGACAAAATACACTCCAGCAGGAGCATGAAGAAGGCACCTAATACCATATATAACCTTATCTCAAACTGTTTATAGCGAACCATATCATAAGTCACTGGTCGGGAAATCAATGAATTGTAGTATTTTAGACTGTGGTGCTGGTGCTACGGTGTGTGTTGACGTTATTTTAAGTGTTACTACCGCGTGAATGTAAAACTAATAAAATTTGGAAATATAAAAAAGGCTGTCTGTAGATTAATAAATGCGCTTCGCGTCTAGTTTCTATGACTGAAAGAAGAGAGCATGAAACTTGGTGCAAGGATAAGTACATACGATCCAGATGTTTTCTTCTGGCATTCTACAGATGGTCGTGATGATATTCTGGTATGTTTTGTTGATGATCAACTCTGAGAAAAAACTAAAAAAAATTAATTGTGTCTGATTGAAAAACTGAGGAGTATATTTGGCATAATTTATGACCATTCATCAACATTCAAATATGTAGGCATTTAACTTAATCAAAGACCCAATTTCTCCATCTGTATCAATCTGGAAAATGACATAAAAGCATTGAGCCTATTAACATGGATAGACATCGGCAACATGTGAAAAGATACCTAATGCCAACCAATTTTCAAGTCTTAAAAATCTCAAAGATTTAAAGATTGTAACATATACTGATGAAAGTTATACTAATCTTCTAGATGAGGGAAGTCAAGGAGAATAAATAGTTTTTCTTACTGGTGTAAAAAAAAATGACAACCTGTTCGCTAATGTGGAAATACACTAGGACCGAGAAAATGGTTAAATCCATGTTATCAGCAGTGACCTAACCATTCGTTGAATGGTGAGACACGTCATTGTTCAGTGCTAAAATAATTGCAGATATTGTCTAAAATGCCACCTTACCTGCCCATTGTAAAGTAGACAATAAAAAATTTGGTTGAAGCAGCGAAGACAATAAAAAAGAATTAGATATATCAGACTGAGAGTGGAAATATCATTTGTTCGAGAAATATTGAAAAAAAATTAGTAAATCTCTCATGAATACAGAGTAGTGAACAGTTGGCAGAAGGACTAAAAACGGATGCCTTATTGAATACAAATGTTTTGAAGGTGCTTCAAGAAGCACACATATAAAAAAAAGAGAGAATTAAAGTCTTTTGTGTTCATTTGTTTATTTCAGTGGCGTGCCGAGGTCGTGATCCGAGGTGGGTGCAAGAGCCTACCACGGCCAACGGCCAACAAGCTGGGATGGGTCAAATACGATTTTTTTTAGAAATTAAAATCCAAATACTTCTCGCGATTATTGACTCGATACACGTAATTTTCTTCTAGATTCCCAAAATACAAATACCTCTGAAACTAGGCGAAAATCTAAATATAAATGCTTTTTTATATAAATACAAATGCTCTGAAAAAGTATTTAAATACCATTTACATACATTTTCATTTAATCCGCCACTACTAACAAGCACCGTGTATTGACAAAACCTAAATTAAAAGATATCAAAATTAGAGCAATTCATTTCATTTTATTTTGAATTTGTAAAGCTGAGACATAAGACAATGTTTGGTGGTCAAAAATTTGTCAATAACACCATCCATATTTATATATCGAAATTCTTCATTTTCAATGCTTTGGCGTTCTTGACCATTGTGCTTCGGAGTTTGTTTTTTTTTTCTATTAATTTTAGTTTGCTAAAATGGCGCCCACAGGACGCCAAAGAGACAGACAACAATATGCACAATGCTATTTGTAAATTTGGGAACACATCATCGCTTAAGACATTATGAAGTTGAAAAGTTCGATTGGGTTTTTTTGTCTAACGAAGGTACTATCGTTTCTTTTTTGTATTAACATTCGGCAGTCGGTAATTTACGTCTGGTTTCTGCTCCATCAAAATCCCCCTCGTATGCTGCAGCAGCTACTTTTCATTTTTCTACGCTGTTTTCATTCAAGTCAATGAGGTTTTCAATATCCAAGAGGAACCAAATTGCTCATGTAACTGACTCAACCTTGTAAATCGATCTTTCAGTTCTGTATTCAACCTGTCCAATACTGCCTTCAAGGTCAATTCCATTTCTTCTCTCACATTTAGAGGCTCATCTTTCGTCTCCTCTCCAATTATTCTCTTTTTACGATGAACTTTTCTATGTTGACCAACGTCAATACACCTTTCTAAGCATTTTCCTCGCTCTTTGCAACTGAATTTTTGCAAAGAGAATTTCACTTCTCATGAGATTGTTGCAGACTTTGAATGTCAGTTCGAGCTTCATTGAAGTTCATTCTAAGGCACTGAAGTCTCTTCTGTACTCGGTCAATGAAAGTCAGGATGTCGTCCCAGAACACCAGCATAGTTAGAAAGCTGAAAGTTTGCATGTTGTGCAGCAAGCAGCTAGCGTCGCTTCTTGTGTCGACGGATACTGAAGTATCACTTGCCATATCCTCCAACAATTACAAGGTGAACAACATCGCGCCTACCATTCCATCTTGTATGGGGAGGGGCTTTTCAGTCGTCCCTACAGTCACCTTCAATTTCTCCCATCGCATTGTTGAATTGGAGAAAAAATTTGTGAATGAATCCAAATGAACTCCAAAAAATGATATAGCAAACATCTGTTTTGATGCAGCAAGGTTCAAAGAATGGTTGTCACAATTCACAAAGATTGCTTTCAGGTTCGTCAGTGATATGCGTTTCTTGACACCGGACATCTTCCCAGCCAGTGTTACAGAATTGTCATACATCTGTCCACGACAGTCGTTCAAGACCATCTCAATTTTGAGGAAGTGTCGAACATAATCCCATAGTATCTGATTCTTTTGACTCTCTATAGAAGTGACTGTCATACTTTGTTGCCCAGTCGCCTAATGAACTTATTCTGTATCTTGTCAGACAAAAATGTTACAGAATGTGGATGCGACTTGACATAATCCAAGTGATGCCGCAACAGAAGGTTGTACTTGTTAAGTATCTTAACAAGTGCAAGAAACTTACCGGGATTATTACATGATGTAATGTCTTCTCGGTCTCCACAAAATGCCAGATGGTGAGTCACCAAAAACTTGATACAGTCCATAAAACGCACGGGCAGATTCTTCCACAATTGATTCTTTTCCTTCATATGCTTTAGTATTTACTTTGTCAATTATAGACTCTTCTGATATTTGTCTCTCAAAGTCTTTCCATGCAAGAAATGACACACGTTGATTGGTGCCCTCTTCATGTTCTAGTATTCTTTCATTGTGATCTTTTCCATTTTCGAAATTCACAAGACTTTTCGGATACCGTGTCTTAATTGAATGGAATCATAAACTTACCCTGTAGTTTTCTTTGAAACCAGTAATTCGTGAAGCTGCGGATGACACCCATATGTTTTGAGCTCATTTCATTTCTCATCGCTTCTTCGACACGTCGGCTCTCAATAACTTCCCAATCTTTTGTAATTTTGAAAAAGGCCGTCTTTGTTCTGAAAAGTTTATCATCCATCTTCCCCATATGTAGAGCATCAGAAATTTGTGGTTTATCGCAGTTTACATACAAATTTAAGCAACCTACATCGTTCTTGGTTAATACGGCATATTTAGTTTCATTGCCTCGGAATCTATCCTAACTTAACAGCCGAATACATATATACGCTGCAATAAAGCATTTTTCCTATATTCTCAGCAGGAGTGCATGTTTTTCCGTAATAAACTTCAAAGACCTTCATTGAGTTTCTTGGCATAGTATAATTATCTATATCTATAAAACAGAAGATATATCTGTGTGTGTGTCTGTGTGTCTGTCTCTGTGTGTGTCCGTGTGTATGCTATTTATGCACATCCACGTTTCTCGACCGATTTCGATGAAATTGTACATACATGATGCAAATTTACCAAGTTGGTCAGGACTAACTTTTCAATCTCTAGAACCCTCTTCCCCCAGGTTTGGCAGAAAAGTTGATGAAACTGAAGGTAGGTTCGACTTTTTGCAAAAACCAAAGCAAAGTTACACGCGAACAAAATTTGTTCTGGATGAGCTGATGTTCTTTGCACTTAATGCAAAGAGTATAGCTCATGCTATGCGGTTTATTTAGAGTGATTGATAGTTTTCCTGCAACATTGGCTTCACACAAAAAATTGCAAAAAACTGGAAAAATCGGGTTTTTCGTACTACTTAAAATAAAAGCTTGAATAACTTCCTCATTTTTTATCTGATTTTCCTCAAACATGTCGCAAAAATTTGCCATCATGTAAGAAATAAGATAGTGTGGTTTTACTTTTGCTCGCTTACCCGCGTATAACGAAAAACTGTTCAAAAAGCCCGTTTTTTTGTGGGGGTGGTGTGCCATAACTCCCTGATTTTTCATACGATGCTTTCCAAATTTGACATGTAAATTACATATGACACCCAAATTGACTTGCGTGAATGTTTGGTTTAGATTATTTCAGTTAAGTGGACGAAAACTGCGACAAACTAGGTCCAAACTCAGCTTTTGCCATTTAGTAAATAGTTTCTTCATATGATTCCATCCTCAATTGACATTCGAACAACGTTTGATGCAAAGATTGTTTGAAAAGAATTATTGAAGCGTTAAAAGGGAAAAATTCTCGAAGAACCTATTATTAACTCCAGCTTTACAGTAAACGTGCGAATAAGAAGGGGAGCGTTCATGCGTTTGCAGTTGAATCAAGTTCTGACGCTTCATCTCTGTTTTTGTCTGATTATTAGATTTGTGAACAATGCCATACTATTTGAAAGTTATTACGGCCATAGAAAATTTACTGAATATCTAAAACACTGACAAAATTTAACCCCGAGCAACGACCACACAAGAAGTTTTTATCGATGGAATTCCTTTATTAAGAACAATCAAACACTTGCGAAGGACATACCGTAAAAAAGATGTTGGGCGGGGAGTAGCTTAGTATACCAATGGATGATGCATGCAAGCGGGGACGCAGGCAGACATTTCTAGTATACAGAGGGTGCGGGTATACAGAGGGTGCTTTTATAGAATTGCAGCCATGTACACCCGGGCAACGCCAGATACCTCCTGTGAAGCTTTTGCCATCGCTGACGATAACCAAAATTGTGCCATAAAACTCGGGAATCTTTTCACATCAAAACTCGGGAATATGGGAATATACGGCACGTTATATCCGACACTGAGTTACAATAAGATCATTATGTCTAAATCTTTCATGTATTTATTGAAATGCTATGATCTACCAATTGAGGCGAGGAGAAAAATTACCATCATTATCATTTTACAAAGAAACGCAGGGTTTACCATCCCAGGAATACATCATAAAACATTAATATGGATTAGTTTTCAATCTGGCCTCAACCGAGGGAAAACAGAATAAAACAACACTTTTTCTTGTTTCTTTAACACATTTCACGTTTGGGTCGGCATGCACTTCCGTTCGCACTGCGCATGATCGAAGAACTACTGAGCGCCGTCGCCAAAATAATTCATGACGCGCCGTTAATGAAATAAGTATCTGCCGGCAGTCACAAAAAAAGGATATTAAAATAAATAAAAAGAAGGACATTTTAGGTTCTCTTTCACCACGTTTTGAATTAATTTCCCGACATTTTCGCCGATAGTTATATTAAAAATTGGTCTACTTAACTTGGTTTTAATTTTTCACCATATCTAAATGAGTTTGGTTAGGCTAGATTTTTAAATTTTAAACATTTTTTTTATATAAAATATTAGAAATGGAACATTTATTAAAAATGGTAGATCTTTCTGAAAGTTTTTATTTTAGTTTTAATTTCAAGCTAATGTATGAAATTTAATATTTCCAATAAGCAAAATATTTTGTTGTATTTCAAAACTAATTTGAATTGACTGGAAGGAAATTTGGGGGGATGGGAAACGCCAACAATCGATGATTTTAGCGCCATTTTTAACCATCTGTCAGCACAATGTAATTCTCATTATTAAAAAGATATTTCAAAAATGAAATATACCTTTCTGAAACTTTATTTGATAAATATTAGCTGATTTAAAGTTTAATTAATCTGATTTGAAACAAATATTACTTACTTTTAGTTTAAAATATCGCAGAAATACGTGTTTTTTTAAGCGGAGATAGCTGTTTATTTAAGGTGTTGACAGGAGATCAGCTTACTGACAGTGTATATAATTTATTTCTATACGGGAAACATATCTGGAAAAACTTCTTGAAGAATATAACGTGAGAGCCTTTTTTATATAATTTTTAAGTACTCAGGAATCTTAAAAATTTCGGAAAATATTCTAAGTAATCTAATGTTTTATTGAAGTTTAGATACTTCGGCTTCAAATTTATTATAGTTATCGATTTTATTTTTGAAAATGTCGTATATGGACGTACGTATTTACAAAAATCGGCACATTTATACACATACGAAAAAATTCAAAATTCTTCTTAAAATATTAGGGTGACTGAATTGTAGTAAACTTTTCCATTACATTCACTTACGTGCTAATACCCTTGTGAAAGGTATGAATCCTCTCCTTCTCCCACCCCAGTAATGAGTAAATAGCAGGACAGACCGGATTCTATAGCCTTGGATGGCAACTGGTCTACCGCAGAAAGAAATGGCAATCTACTGCGAGAAAAAAATCTGCCTCGTCAGTCATGTATCGAAAAATACATAATCGCCTAAGCGTGTATCCCGCATGGCACATAACTGACTGAAGTACAGATTTACTTAATAAAATATCTCTTAACCGGTACAAATTAATACGGAAATTTAAAACTTTATAAATTATTCTAATTAAAATTTTAAAATAATATGAAAACAATTCTTGTAAAAATTTACCGAATTTTTTTTTCTTAAAGCAATAATGTCCACAATATATTTTATTCGTAAAAGCAAGTAAAGCTTTTCTAATTAAATAATGTCTTAGTTTTATTTCATTTTTTATTTTAGTAGATTTTTGGTAACTGGTCCTGATTTACAAAAATACACTGATAATCTCAATTCTGTAAGGAATTCTGCGTGTAAATAATCTAAATATTAAGCGGTACAAATATTAATTTCTCGAAATTTCATAAAATCAAACAAGTGGCGGATAATAGATGTAAAACAAATGTTTTTACCTTGATAATCTAAAGGGTACCATTTCTAAAACAAATCCATTCATTTGTGAATAAGTCCTGAAAGTGTCAATCAAATCCGACAATTATTTGAATTTTGCAAGAATTTCCGGATCGATGTGTTTTTCAACGAAAAAAAGACGCTAAAATTTCTTATACTAAACTAATACTAATATGCATATTTTTTCAGCTTGACCTACTTCCCCAAATTTGCATTTCTGTTACAAAACATCAGAAAACAGATCTTTGAGAAGTGGGCCAAACAAAAACTTTTCAACAGCCTTTCACACACACACAAACGTACACACACATATATGCATACATACAGACGCACACATATATATATATCATTATATATATATATATATATATATATATATATGTGTGTGTGTGTTTGCGTGTGTGTATGCATATATATATATATATATATATATATATATAGTAAAAATATATAAACACACACGTATGTGTATGCATATATATTTAATAAAATACATACATATATATATATATATATATATATATATATATGTGTGTGTGTGTGTGTGCGCGCATGTGGGTAGGTGTGTATGCATATATATATATATATATATATATATATATATATATATATATATATATATATATATATATATATATATTCAAGTCTGTTGGAAAGATTTTCTTCTGAAGCACTTCTCAAAGATTCATTCTCTGATGTTTTGCCATTGAAATGCTAATTTTGGGAAGTAGGTCAGGCTGAAAACCTTTCAGCAACACCCCATTGTGTGTGTCTCTTTAGGATAAATATATCTTACGCCTAGTAAAGTAAATTATATTGGCCTATAATATCCAAGGCAAATTTTGGTGACATAGCAGTAGAGTTTGTACTTTTCAGTCAGTGACCCATAACTGTTTTTTAAAACCTTGTTACAGATCGTCTGGCAAAATGGCCTGGTGCATCCACTGAATTCCTCCAGTTCTCAGTGGATGTGCGCACAAACAGTGGATAATCAAGGCTGTTCAAATATCTTAGTCCGATTTTAAATGTTAATTAAGTTTAACCGTCTAATGATTTTTTTTATTTTTCTTTCAGATTTAACAAATCTTTGGCAATTTCAACCATGGAAAGATTAACAATCAAACAACGTGTTAAATTTCATTTGTGCAACTGGAAAAATTGTTCGTAAATTCAAACAAACTGGATCGGGGGCAGAGGCGAAAACACCATTGCCGTTCGGCTGAAAACATTGCTGCAGTGCACGAGAATGTGGCCTAAAATCCAGACTATTTGTCATCGCGCGCAGAAATTGAACCTCTCCACAATAGCGTTACATCGTTTCCAATTGCACTCTCGGTTGGTCGATTATGTTGACCAAAAAATCGCGAAGTGCGCGAAATGCATTTCTGTTTGAACGTCCATTTCCGTAATAGTCTTCGATAACTTTAACACGTTGTTTGATTGTTAATCTTTACACGGTTGAAATTGCCAAAGACTTAAGTTGTTAAATCTGAAAGAAAAAGAAAAAAATCCTTAGACGCTTAAAGTTAATTCAGATTTAAAATCGGTTCAAATTATTGGAACACTCTTTATAACAAGCCATATTCCTGGCAGCCTTGCACAGCAGTCAATCAACGAAATGAAGAGCGTCTGAAAAATGCATAACTTGTCGGAGTTAATTCCTCCTTAATAGTCCAAATTGTTCACTAGGGGTCGCTCTCCCTACACTGGGTGACTTCTTGCCTCGTTTTCTTTTTACTTTGCATTTCAGCAGATACATTTGCAAAATGTGATCTCTCGCAGAGATCTGCGATTTGCCCACTTCTGGGAAAACGCCATGAAACACATATACGTACGCACGAACATTCACCAAAATACAAACTCTTTACGTTCACACACAAACACAAATATTAATGTCTATGTCCATTGTAATTTTTCTTGTTTAATACATATATTTGTTGATATATATATATATATATATATATATATATATATATATATATATATTATAGCAAGGAATAAGCGGAATGGAAAGGACATAATTATGAAAACTAAGAACTAAAACAAACAACCAGTTTCGTCCCAGTACTCCTCAGGTTTGATACACTGGGATTATTTATTCATAAACTTAAAAACAAAAAACTATTCAATGAGGGGGGATGGCCAGAAAAAAATATATGATAGAAAGAACTAGAGCCCAATCACATTCAAACCCAACAAGCAATCTCTCTACTTACAGAGAGACGGCCTGCGGGATTTGATGTAAATGGACTCAATAACCTTCAAATGATATGTGGAGTGTGACTTCGCAAGAATGGAAAAACAGTCAACACTCAAACCAGCAACACATTCCCTGCTAGTTATAGTTGGACCTTTTAATATTCTATCAGGTGTTATACACGTGTTTCTAATTCGACAACACATAAACCCATGGTCCGCTACAAGCTTATAGTAGTGACTGTGAAAAATTGTTTTGCGTACCCTGAAGTTCTCATGGAAATAAATAAGCATTACTTTCGAGGATCCCATGTATATATAAAGTCGGAAATATCTTAGAGCCGGTCTAAAAAATAATAGACAACGGCTGAAATGGATACACTTACAATATTTTTCCTCACATTATATGTCGTTTTGCTGGTTTTTGGCTTCCATGAAAGGCTCATAATTTTGAGACGGTGCTCGATCAATCTTGAAATTCCAATAAAAAATGCATTTGCCTTGAAGAATGTTCATCAAAGACCTAGTGATTCATTTGAACGTCTCAATAGCAGATATGCCAAGTTTCAGGCAAAAATTTGATGGAGGCAAGTTACTCGAATTTCTCAGCCATCGTAAATATCACAGAGCCGTTTCAGTATAACGTTACACGCGTTGAGTAATAATGAAGCACCTGTAGGTAGCATGCGAATGACTCATTCAGTTACCGATGATTATTAGCAGCTTGTGTTTATGCAATTTAACGAGCTTAATCTACATTGAACAATCCAGGACTTTAATCAGCTCACAAAATTGGTTTAGTTTTGGCAAAGCAAAGCATAAAAAGAACATTATTTAAATTGTGTACTAAATTTGTCTATACACAAATAGGGTCATGAGAAATAACAGTAAATCAAAACTTGGTTGAGATTAAAATCGTTTTATTTTTAAATGCTATGAAGTATTCATTAGTAGAATAATTTTACCAATGTTACTTAAGAAGCTGAAATAGTTAATTGTATTACATGAAGATGGCAAGTTTTACAAATAGATGACTAGCTATTTTGTGTTTGGAAGTTTGTTTTTTTTTGTTTTTGTTTTGGTCAAATTTCTAATAGATTTTTTTTTTTTTTATCTTTTTAAGCCAAAGTTAAAGTTTGAACCCCAGTCACCGAGTTACTTTAAATTTCTTAACATACATTTCTTATTGAAATTTTATTCATCAGTACTTTGATAATAAAATACATTTTCCCAAGTCTTCAGTTACTCTTTAATATTTTTGTAGGATACGTAAATAGCACAACAATAGAACGATTTCTATTTTCTTGTTTTTATGCCCATTTCTTGAATCAGATGAACTATAAAGAAAAGTTTAATACTTAAAAGATTTTATCTACCTGCTTCTAATGAAGCAGGTAGATAAAATCTTTTAAGAGTTAAACTTTGGTTTGATTTGTTTTACGGCATATAAACCTCAACGGATTATTTAATGCCAACAAAATTTTTATTGCTGGTAATATATTTTTTTCAAAAATCTATTTCTAGTGATATTTTTACTTCAAAAATTGTATCGCTGGTAATATTTTTTTAAAAATGTATAGCTGTTATTTTTTTTTCGAAAATGTATTGCTGGTTATAATTTTTTCTTCAAAAATCTAATCCTGGTAATAATTTTTTACAAAGTATTTCTGGTATTAAAACCTATTTTTACACTTTCATAGTGTTTTGACCCTGGTTTGGTGGTTAACTATTTGCCTATACCTGGGAACCTAACAAGTGCTAGCACCGCGGGTCAGGGTGGACCTGGGAACAACAGCAAGCTCCCCAAAACCTCCTGATCAGGGGCCTTGCTGTTGGACGTAGTTTATCGCCTTACTCAGGACGTCTCATTTGGCGTGTGTGGGGGGTCTTATCCCTCTGCAGAGGTGCAATCAGCGTATTCTGAAGCCCTGGCCGACAGGGGCCACCTGCTTCAGTAGGATGTGCAGATGGTACAATGATTAAAGGCTCGGAACAAGAAATCATGAAGCCATTTTCGAATTCAAGTCATGATCGTTATATTCAGTTTTGCATAAATACCCTTGGAAAAGATATGAATTCATCTCTTTTTCCCCTCATCTATGAGTTAAATAGTAGAGCAGACTAGACTCTCTAACCGTAGTCAGCAACCAACCAGTATAGAAGAAGGACTACTCTGAATTCAAAACCGTACGTGTCCGCTAAGCATAGTTGAAGTTTAAACCACAGGTTGGTTCAGTGTTGAACAAATACAAATGAGCTTGAACAGACGGGCATGCTCGGGAATGAGCAACCGTGCTGAAGATAAGAACTCACACTGATTTACAGCGTGCTTTCAAGTCGAAACATATCTGATGTTAATGCTCGATTATAAACGTTCAGTTCTTCCACACCATTTGTGATATTTCTAATATGTCTAACCTCTATAGAGGATTTGATTGTTTAACGGCATATCAACACCTTATGGGTCATATAATGCCGAAATTTAACTTCCTAGGGAGCTTTGAAGTAATAAAAACATGATATATGTTATCCTGTTTTCAAAATTGAATACACTGTAGATGATATTCAGCTTTTGTTCAGATACATGTTTGTGTGGACATAATTACTAATTACTGAATGGTTTATGTTGTAGTTTTTATTGAATTTGTATTTTGGAATTTTCTCTTCCCATACTTAATACTTCTCAAATTCACTCTCGCGTGGTCATGTGTGACGTCATGAGCTGCGGTGCGATTTTCGCTTCTAGAGCCTAATATGCGCGTGTTTATCGTTGCTTGGAAATCATCCAAGTAAACAATCACAGACTATCATCACTGTCTTGTCTGTATATTGCTTAATATGTTGTACAGTAATTGATATCTTTGATAATGGCTTATGTAAGCCGAATGCTTAGATTGGATTAAAAAATATGGATCAATATTGTGATTTTCTTTCTTCGTTTAATGACAATGTTATTAAGCTTATTATAAAATAAATAGACAACACTTGTCTATATTATTTAATGAAATATGTATGAATGAAAAAATGCTGCCTAAATACGCACACACACACAATATATATATATATATATATATATATATATATATATATATATATATATATATATATATATATATATATATATAGTTGTATGTGTTATTAAAAAGAGAGAAACCGCAAACGTTTTTGGTTATATTATGGATTTGTTTTAGTGTATATATTATATTTTATTCTTCATATTTTTACTACACGAGTTTCCAGTCTCGTGAACTTCTTCAGGCAAATAAAAGGAATCAATTTTTAAAGGAATAAATTTTCCTTATGTTCTTTTAATGTTTCAGTGTTCGTATTTGTAGCGAGCTTGGTTTAATTTCTGGACTGCTGGCAAAAGTGAATTTCTGATTAACTGGTAATAAAATCATTATGTATATATATAAAATCATTATGTATATATATATATATGTCTATGCTGATTCATGTGCAAGCCAACGGGGACACGCGCGCACACACGATACACAAAAATGGAAATAGATTTGACAGACTCGAGAGTAATGTAGGGATAGGAAAATATCTCTCATCAACAAATCTATCGTCACCGCCTCTCTGACCAAACCTAATGATTTTATTACCACTTAGGCAGAAATTCACGTTTGCCTGTCCAGAAATGAGATCAGCGCTCGCTACAAATACAGAAAACAAACCAAGAAACATTAAAAGAACATAAGGAAAATTTATTCCTTTAAAAATTGATTCCTTTTATTTACCTGAAGGTCACGAGACCGGAAATACGTGTAGCAAAAATATGAAGAATAAAATATAATATATACACTAAAACAAATTCACATTATAACCAAAAACGTGTGCGGTTTATCACTTTTTTTAAAATATACATTTTTCTCTCGTTGGAACAATTATAACCTTTTCCCTATCTATCTATCTATCTATCTATCTATCTATCTATCTATATATATATATATATATATATATATATATATATATATATATAATTGTGTACTTGGGTAGAAATCTCTCTTTTATATATGTTTCATTAAAGACGACTGACAAGGTACTGCGATTAAGTTTTTTTATTTATTTTTTCTTGTGTTCGTATAAGTGCTTTCTTTCTGGACATAAAGTGTGTTAAAATTATCTAAATGTTCTGCATATGCGAGCTCTTTCGGCTATTCTTTTAGCCATTATCATTTTTAAAAATTTTTTAAATGAATGTATAAATTTTTATATATATGTCTAGAGTTATAGGAATGTTTTGTTTTATTTTCCAAACACGGTCAGAGTTATCAGTGTGCATAAGCGAATGAAATATGGATAGAACTCCTAAGTGACGCGTTTAATTCTGAGAAGTGACTTCTTCAGTCTATTAACAGTTTCACTAATAGAATCAATTTCATATATAAAAGAGAGAGATGGTTACAGTTTCACATCAAAAGCGTTAAGGATAAAGAGACACTCTACTTTAAACTTTAATTTTATCTTTCAGTACATATATATTTTTAACTTACTGTTTAATCATTCCGAGTGCTCATATTATTATTGGGTTAGTGGTTGTGCTTACATGCCACGCTCTTGCAGTTCCTACTTCCAGGTCTTTATGGTTGAAAAATTTGCCACGTTCTTTTGTTAAGATATTATTAGATTTAGATGGCCACGTATTTTGAAGATATTTATCATATAACTTGTTCAATGACTTGTATATTATTGTTATCATTATTCGCCTTCTCTCTTTTCTTTATTTCTCCTGTTCTTTCTTTCACTCTTTCCCTCTGTCTGTCTGTCTGTTTCACTCTTTCACTTTTTCTCCTTTTCATTCTCCCAGGATGCTAAGTGACGTTTTTATTTTCAGCATTTTAGAATCAAATTTTAATGTTATGAATTATTTGTTAATTCATAGTCATAATTGAAGGCTTCACAATATTCAAGAGAATTTTTTCTTATAAAAATCAACACTGATTTTCGAAACAAACCTTTTTTCCCAAATTGGGCGATTGACCTAACACAATCTGCTTGCCTAAATGTCACTTCCTTTCGCTGTGTCTTTCTATGCTAAGCTAAACTTAGCAAATATAGAAAACCAAATCGTTCTTTGGTGTGCAGAATAGCAACAAGTGTTCACTAGGAATGGTCGTCTCGAAGGATTGGCATGATATAATCTTTCGAAAGCATCTTTTGCTTTCTTTGTCGTACTTGAAAATTGATCTTCTGTCTTTGAAATGGAATTCAACTGCTAAGTTTGTGAATCAGTGCTATCATAACATTTTCCGTCTTTCTTGACAAAATATATATTTGTCTGATATGTAAAGGTTTCCACAATTCAGTAGGTAAACTAGGACTAAAATTAGTACTAACTTAGCCTTGCCAAAGGGAAAATAAATGCGACAACGCGTAAAAGCGTATCAGGAGGACGCCATATTCACGGAAGCTGTGTGCACGCAAACAAATGATCCTTACTCTCCTTGATATGTAAATAATAATAACCAAGAAAGACAGCGTTTTGAGACAAAAGACACATGCGTATGTAAATAGTTTATTATAAAAAAGGCGAAAATACGTCAAGGAGAATAGCTTCAAAATAAATGTTGGTATCGAACAGGAAAGACAAGTTTTGCAGAATTCTCGAGTTGTATCAACTGGGACTTAAATTGTTTGTCCAATTCTTTCTGAAGAAACATTATATGTAATCGTTGTCGACAAAGTGGGAATTTGAGTCCATTAACTCAGTACTACTCAAAGTATGCCGCTACACGTACACATTCCACGCCATGGGAAACTCACTCATGTTAAAAGTCATTACAATACAAATAACGAACGCGGTATAAGGAACAGAAACAGTGAATTAAAATACGTGTAACTGTGTGAGAACTACGCTTAGGAATACCAAAAGGCCATTTTCATGGATATATACTTCTAATTTGTCCTGTAAAAAAAGGAATAGCTACGTGGATTTTTTAACATTTTTTAAAGATTATCACTTAATTCCTTAGATTCATTGCTGAGCAGATTTTCAACTTTCACTGTAAGTCTGACAACACAGCTGCATGCGGGGCTAGTGTGTAGGGTCAGAAGAAATAACAGAAATTTGGTACTGGTCCCTGCCACACTGGAAAAACTTGTTACGTCAGTAATGATTGGCCTTAGAATGAATAAGACACTATGTTTAGTACAGATAGTCGCAAAATGACACTGAAATAGAACATATCTAAAAAGAAGAAATCCCACTAAACCCCAGATGGATTATAAAGTTTTGCTTGCCGGTCATTCGCATATTAAAAAAAAAAAAAAAATGCCGGTACGCTACAACAGATAGTTTGAGAAGCATTGCAATAGCTGATATGGAAAGTGCTGATCAGCTTAACATTCGAGGATCATAGAATTTTGCTGAACCGATTTGACAGTTTGCTAAACTTAAACTACAAGTTTTCAAAAAAAAAAAACAGTTTTGTCTATTGTCAGATAAAATTTAGCCACGAACATTATAATAACGAGCTCATAGATGGCGAAAATCTTGAATTTGAAAGATAATGAAATACATTTTACAATAACAGAGTTAGATGAATCTCTTCGTAAAACTTATTAACCATACTCCAGCTGAACATTTATTTTCAAATTATATATTATTTTGTTGAAATATATTAAATAAAAATGAATTCTTAATTTATGTTAGTAGCTTAAAATACCTTTTCCCTCCACGCTTCTGTTTTTTTTCATTTTTCGTCATTTTCTTTTGCTTATTTCGGGTTATTCCTTTCAGTGCCTGTGTAAGACAAATGATCTGCGATGGTCTAGTGGCTTTGGATACTCACATAGCTAAGTGGACTGTAACTTATTTACTCTAGGCCTAAAGTGACTTGTGTTTTATAAATGCCAGTAAAATCGAGACGTGAGAACAAAGTAACCGCCCGCGACCCACATATAGAGAAAAAGGAAATAAATTAAATGAATAAATGACAAGTTTTGAGATCATGTGCCCCTTGACCGGAAGGTGTGGAATCCGGTTATAGGCTTATATAGCCAGGCCGTATTCTAGAATAGCCAGTGACAAATCTGTCGTGATGTAGAGATTAACAGGATAACAGTTGGAAAGAGTCGCAGTCAGATTCCTGTCCTGAGCCGTCCATAGAGATGTAGAGTGGAACAGAGTGAGATATCGCTGGCCAAAGGAAGGTTTACTCCATACGTCTGTCACGAGAGAAAACAGATGTAGCAGTGAAGTTGTGCCAAGTGTTACTTACCCTACCCATCAACTCGTGACCCATGAATATAGAATATTGAAAACAGGATTCATCATTTCTTTTCTTGCCGTGGCCGTATTTCACCTTCCGTTTCTTTGTTAAACTTACATCGGGCATTTTTCAATTTTCCCACTGACGCAGATGGGAATCGAAATCCCCGAGAGTTATGGTTGCACTGTTTTAACTTTATTTCTTCTTTTTCCAATTCTTATATACCGCGCTGGGCCAGTCAATGAAGTCCGGGTTGAACAGAGAACCAGTTTTCTGGGAGAAGCCACTAAAAGATGTACCCCAAGACTCGTGAGCAGAGTACCGGACTTGTGAGTAAAGACTGCTTTTGTAGTTTTCTTTTATTTCAGTGTCGGGGAGAAATGATATAACTTTGTTGGCATGTTCTCTTTCTAGAAAATAAAAACTTTATTTACATTCTTTCGATTCCTCTCTAGTTGTCTTTATTTTTTTTTTTTTTATAAATATATGCGCTTAGGTTGTTATCTGCTTTCGATGGTCAGATACTACCAAGGCCGCCTCGCATGTATTTGGCAAAGCAACACATGGGCGGGTGCACACACGCGCTCGCGCATACACAGACACACAGATTGGGATAACAAATAAATACCTAGGATTCGGACGTTGCTTGTTTGATTGATTCGTTTTTTAATGTTTATCAACTCTTTGAAAGTTATTTAAGGCCAGAAAATATTTTATATTGTAAGAATTTTTTTTTCAGATAATAATGTTTTAATGATACAAGCCTTACTAATTAACTCATAGCTGGAGGAAAAGAGGTGGATTCATGCCTTTCTCAAGGGTATTTGCGCGTAAGAGAACATAACGAACCAAGCGGGAAGTATAACTCGGCTCTCCGATTAACAGTTCTATACCATTATCGATTACACCAGCCGAACATCCAAGCTTACAGCGTCTGGTATTCCCATACGGTCACCCATTTGGGTACTGACCAGCCTCGACGTTGCTTACTTAACTTCAGTGATCGTACAGACACCGGTGTTTCAACATGATGCTGCCGTAAGCCTCAGAAGTTGCGTTTGTAAACAAAAAACGCAAATCACCTAATTATACAGTGCACGTGCAGCCACCATGCTTATGCATATGTTAACACATTTTCGTTGTCAGCTGATACTGTTGGGTTAACTAAGTCATCTGTGTACAACATTTCAATTATTTATTTATCATAGCAGCGCTACCCTTTAAACTTTTCAGACTACTTTAGTGATTAGAGGGTGGCGTTTTTTTTTTGAAAGATCAACTCTAACCTTGAAGAATACCTCAAAGCTTAACCCAAGTTAATTCTAGTTAGTCAATCCCCACTCGTAATACAGACGAGTTTTTAGCTTTGTTCGCCACAAATAAGCGATATCCAAAATCGGCGATATCCAAAATGGCTCAGATAACAAGATAAATGTCTCCTTGCAAATAACACTGCAGTTCTCCGTCCGAATGAGAACTAGAAGCCCTTCCGGGATTTTGTATTAGGAGGATGATCTTGTATCTTCTATGTGCCGTGTCCCTTCAGGACATTGGCGATAATGACTCCCTTCAATATTCAGTTCTTTGTAACTTTTAATAAATTTTGTTTCTTTGTTATCTCTCCTAAACCCTGTTTTGACGTCCATTAACACAAGCTCGCTATATAGGTTATGGGTTTCTTCTGTCCCTCTCGCCTTCTGTCTGTCCTGTGAGAATCAAATTTTCCAAGCCCTCTCTCCTCATTATATATAGTGACAACAAAATTGGTTTAGGTTCTTAACACAGAATCGCTCCTTGAAGCTTATCCTTATTGTATAACCAGTTCCATTAGGATACAAGAATGTTATCCGTGGCGCTATAAAACTTTCCGAATATTCTTCATACTTACTGGTGATAATATACAAGAACTTGAGACAAGTTTAATGGCGCCTTTTTTAAAGAGCAGTTCTGACCGTGAAGAATATTTCAAAGTTTAATCTAATTCGTGTTAAGAACTTGATGCAATAATTCTTTCCAAAAAGACTGCTGTGATTAAGTTGTATAACGGAAGGAAACGTGTAGCAAACTTTTTTCTTTCCCATCGGTTTCTGTATTTTCTAAGCCATTTTGAACATTTTCATGGCAGCCATATTTTATCAGGCTGTATGATACACAGCGCATAATTATATTCAGTATTTACTAGCTCTTCGCTCAGTGGATCATTTTGTTGATTAAATCTGTTAATAGCAAATACAAACGCTGCATGAGCTGATCTATAAATAACTTAAAAGAAGCGAATGGTAAAGCAATAATCTATAAATAATGCAAAGGAGACGAGAGGAAAAGCAATGAGAAAAATACTTACTCTTAAAAGATATTAAATATAAATAAAACGAAAGATTTTTTAGAGCCATTGAAGTACCAATCATTTTGAAATCCAGTACCCACTTATATAGTTGCCCCAAAAGAGCATGCAAATAGAAAATCAATTTGAAATTATGAAATTATTAATATAACTAAAAATAATTTTAATCTTTTCTTCTTCTTTGGGCTATATGAACTTCTAGACGATTATTATTCTCTACAACTTCCTGTCTTTTATATCATTTCACCCATTACCCTACCCCCTTTTGTTCTGCCATCCATTCACTGAAACTCGTATCTCCCTGTTTCTCCTGCTTTCAGTATATCCTGCGAGCATTAAATTCTCAAAGTGTTCTTTCATCATTACGTGTCATAGCATCTCTTTCTGATTGTAACTATATGGTCCATTGTAGTCCTATTTTCCTTAAAACTTCCTCGTTACACACATGCTCTGTCGATGGTATACTCAGTATTTGTTGATATAGCCACATCTCTGTCGCTTCAAGGACTTTTTCATTTTTGAGGAGATCGTCTAGTACAATGCGGCCCGATTGGCTTTCTGGCTCACCAAATTCATGAGTAAAATAACGTTTATTGACATTTTGTTTCTTTCTTTTCGTTCTCACTTTTGTCCAAAGACGCTCTCTCTCTCCCTCTCTCCTCCCTCTCTCTCTTTCCCTCTCTCCCCCTCTCTCTCTCCCCCTCTCTCTATTATGCATAACCAAATACATAAACAATGATCAAGTACAATGTTTCTTGAAGGCAACGTTGTCAGTATTTTTAACCATTGGCGATTTTCACTAAGGAAGATCATTGGTGCAAACATTGGTGCAACGTCAACGAGAAATATTTTCTGTAGAGAATAAATGTACTCCCTTTATAAATATTTTTGTATACGCAAATGAATAAATTGGAAAAAATTACACTTAGCAGCGTGTGTTAATCACTCTGTCATCAACAATAATATTATACCAAAACTTTTTTTTTTTAATTATAAAAGAAATCTTCTCCCCAAAGAAAAAAAAAAACGAATTGTTTCGATTTTTTTCTTTGTAGTGTAGCCCGCCTTATGATGTATTGTACCTGACACCGCCGACTGTTCGAAAATGGTTACCCATGCCTGATTATACATTACATAGCAGTTCAGAAGTCTTTTCTTTGTTTCTAAGGACATTTTCCCATCTATTAATACATTACTTTGTTTCTGGAAGTCACCTTTCACTATATCACTGCACCTTCGGATTTCTGTATCACACTTTACATTATCTGTTACTACACTACGCAGATGATTAAATTTATGTACCTGCTTGAGTTTGCCATCCCCAATATATAGCGCTTACACTGTGAGCTGTATCTTTTGCTGACATTCTGTTTTCTTGCAGTTAATAGTATTTTCTTCTTGCTTTCTTTTACTACCTTACTCACTGTTGCGGACTATTTTCTGTTCCCCACACTGCTTCGCTTGTTCTCAATTTCTTATGAGCATTAAAATTTCTAGGCTTTCTTTCCTCATGATGTCTCTCAGAAACTTCAACTCTCTTTTTAATTGTAAGTATCAGTTTACGTATAGTTTTTGTTTTCCTTAAAACTTCCTAATTACTCACATGTTCTTCCCGTGGTATTCTTAGTATTCATCAGTAGAATCATATGCCTGTTCCTTCAAGTCTCTTCTGCATCATAGAGCAGATTTCCAAATATTCATTACTGTATAGGGGGCATCTTGAGGCGGTGTAATGGCTTGTCTCGCTAGAACAAATACGACTGAGTAGTGAGTTCGATCCTCACTGGGTGCCCCTTAATTTCGGCCTTGTGCCACATCTAAGCTACGCTTGGAAAATCACTATTGGGCACCTCGGCGTGGTGTAATGGTTAGCAAGCTTGTCTCGCTAGAACAGTTACGACTGAGTAGTGAGTACGATCCTCATTGGGTGACCCTCACTTTCAGCCTTGTGCCACATCTAAGCTACGCTTGAAAAATCGCTATTCATTACTGTATAGTGGAAAAGAAATTACATAGCAGTTCCGAACTCTTTTCTTTGCTTCTAAGGACATTTTCCTATCTCTTAATACTTTGCTTAGTTTCTTTCACAATTCTTATGTTGCTTTGGATTTCTATCTCACATTTTCCGTCATCTGTTATTACACTACCCAGATAGTTATCGTTACAAATAAAATTAGTCCTTTTGTAAAAAGTATATAAAGACTGTGGTGTAGCAAGTTAGTGTAGTAGGTGCTCTACGCGTGTGGCTTTATGTCAGACTAAAAATCTGTAGGATACACCTACAGTCTTATCGGTTTTATACTTCCTGTATAAAAAAAATAATGTGATACGTGTTTGCACAGAAACGGTCATTTGTTTCCTTGTGTGCTTCTAGTCTTGATTTCAGGGTATCGAATTTTGTGTGCGTGTTTTATTAGACTAATAAAAATGTACATAGCTACATAACTGAGCGTCCTTCTGCTTTTCTCTCTCATACCCTCTCCCTTTTTTTCTCCTCCCACTCTCTATTTATCACCCTCTCTCTCTCTCTCTCTCTCTCTCTGTCAACTAACGAAACGAATATGACTAGCCATAAACACAAGTAGATCAAGGGTAAGAAAATACATATCTTTTTGAAAATATCATGATAGCGATATTAATGTACATGATCAAAATTGTAACTCAATTAGTCAATTTAACGGAAGTGCTGGTGGTGAAATGGTTAGATGTTCGGAACGAAAAATCTGCGAGTCGAGTTCGAATTCCGGTCGAAATCGTTATCTTTATTTTTTGACACAACCATCCTTGGGAAAAGGTAGCTACATTCCTTAGACCCACCACCCCTGACCTTTACAACTAGGCCCCACCATAGCACGTACACTCGAATAAATCATCTCCATTCCCTTTGTATTCCTAAGTTCCATTCAGACAGCTTCTTCCCAAGAACTGTCGCTTTTTTGTGGAATAGACACCCGGCTGTTTTCCATTCACTATAATCTTGACCTCTACAAGGGTTTTAACCGTTATCTTTCCCGCATGGACCCATCGACCTCATTTCTTGAGCTTATATAAAATAACCTTCTGTTTCGAGCTTGGTCACTGCCTAGATGGGCGACCGGGTAGAAATACCGAGTATTGTAAATTTGGATATGCAGGTAACGGCACGGAATGACAAATCGGAGTGCCGAGTTCGAGTTACAATGGAGTTCGTTATATTCACTTACGCTTAAATACCTTTGGGAAAGGTATGAATCCATCTCTCCCGAACAGCTGTGGGTAAATAGCAGGATAGACTGGATATTACAGACTTGGTTGTCAAACAGTTTAAGAGAAGGAAAAAGGTTGGCAAAGGCGCATGATATTCTTATATCACACACACACACACACATATATATATATATATTGCTGAAACTTCCTGACGAGTGGATCAAATGATTACAAAAAGTTTCGTCTATGAAACTCTGAAGTTTGGGTGCTGAATATAATATCAATCATCTAAGTGGCAAATTTTATATTTTATTATCCGTGTGTGTGTGTGTGTGTGTGTGTGTATAACTAGACTCGTTTCGTTTTGTCTGGCTCACTAGGTGTATCTATCTATCTATCTATCTATCTATCTATCTATCTATCTATCTATATATATATATATATATATATATATATATATATATGTATATTTATATATATATATATATATATTTATATATATTATATATATATATATATATATATATATATATATATATATATATATATATATATATATGCGTTTAAGTTTTTATTTAATTTTTCTCGTGTTCTTATAATATTTTTCTTTTCTGGACATAAATTATGTAGAAATTGTCTGAATGTTCTGCATGTCCGAGCGCTTTCGACAATTCTTTTCCCCATTATCAAAAATGATTTTATTCTTACTATAAACTGAAAGTATGAGGTTTTTCTTAATGTATGTATCTAGAGTTATAGGAATATTTTTATTTTCCAATATTTTATTAGGTTTCATTTAAACAAACACGGAGACCTATCAGACTCCATCCGCAACATATTTGTAGAGCATACATATATAATATCCACATGTAAAAAAGTCTAAAATTATTTGAAGCGTTATTAATACCCCCCCCCCAAAAAAAAAACAACAATACTCAACTATGAATACGGTCACCATCGCCTGAAGAAGTACAATTGAAACATGAAAGCTTTTGTCACTTTTTGTAGCGATGTAAAATGGACACATAACACAGTGGATAAAGGTGTTAGTTAGATCAAGTGACAGGACCCAAAGAGTGTGAGTTCAATACCTGGTTAAGGCGGTGGAGAACTTGGAGAGGGGAGATAACTGATGACTGACATCCATTAGACATGGCACTTGGAACTAGAACAGTCTACCCCAGTGAGCAAAATAAAGGGTTCAGTTCGACATTCCAACCACCTGAAGAAGGCCGGAGCGTACAACGGCTGAAACGTTGTGATAAATATGGCGACAAAGATGAGGACAATTGTCCGAATATGGTAAATAGTGTATAAATTTTAAAACAAAAATTATTTTAGTTTGCCTCGCAAAAACTCCAATCCTCAGAATGAAAAATTACCAAAAATTAGGGAGTTATTCACATTTTGTAAGTGCGGATGATATTATTAGGTTGGTGCAAAAATAATATCGTTTTTTTAACGTTAAAAACTACGTCAAAAAACGATATTATTTTTGCACCAACCTAATACTTACAATTAAAAAAATTTTTTTAAAATATGTTTTTGGCGTGTTTATCGGGGTGAGCGCGAATGTAGACCCCATACTTAGAAATAGCGCACCCGATCTCGCCTACATTTGGGACGATCGTAAAGGTCAACCCAATCGGAATGCTCTGGGAGAATTTGGTGTGAATTTTAGTAAATAGAAATTCTTTTTCTTATTTTGGGTTTATTTAATTAACAGAAAAGATCCTAAAATTGCTATCCAACATTTATATGTGGAAAAATAAATAAGTACAAGTGAACAGCAAGAAAGATGTATTTAAAATTAAAACAAAATACAGTTGTATAATAGATCTAAAAATATTCATTTTTATCAGAAGACCAAATAAAAAAATATGGAATCAAGAATCTTTAAAATTTAGCTTCTGATTTAATCCCCACCTTTAAGTTAAAATATAATTTAGCTGTCCGTCCCCACAGACTATTTCGCGGCAAATTGCCCGATCCCTTGTGTTTATTCTTCTCTTCTGTATTCTTTCTTCTTCGGCAGGATTTTAGTTTTTCATCTCCTTGTACGTGCTCGCATTACGTACACACAAGAACAAAGTATATGCAATCATAAATAGACATAGACTTTATAAAAATATGTTCAATTTTTATGGATATGTGTATGGGTGTGCGTACGTGACTGTTCCAGGCATAGAAAAATTCACATAGATTTTATGACCTTTGAGATCATAACAGTTTAAAAATACGTAGGCTAACTTGAAATTATCATTAAAATGATATAGAAAAAAAAATGGTGTAATTTAAGCTAACAATTATCACCAAAACTGCACTTGGAAACTTACAACTCACAAAATTGTTTTGCAATAAGAATTAAGTCAGAATTTACGATGGAAGGATGTGTTTACTTATTGTACATAAACTGAGTATTGCAAATTTCAGAACAGACATTTTTCTCGTTTGAAATCATTTTCTCTTTTTCGTATATGAGACGTGTCTTTTAGTTTTAACACATTCAGCATTATGGACAAAAAATAGCGAATTTTATATGATGTTTTTTGAGACTTAGCATGAGCAAAACAAATTCTCGGTGTAGGATATAAAAAATATTCCAAAATGACGTCAAAATCTGCAAAAAATTTTTCATCCATTAACAGTTATTTGGGCTTGGTTTAATTTTTAATGTGTAAGTAGAAAAAAAAAGAAGCTAATGTTAATAAAATATCGAGGATCACAAAGCAATGTCCTGGTTTCCAAATCAGGCCGTTCAGAGGCGGGGGTGATTAATATAACATAGCAGTTCAGCGTTCTTTTCTTTGTTTCAAACGAAAGTTTTCTGTTTTTTAATATATTTTTTTAGTTTCTGGGAGGCACTTTTTCTCTATTTTAATGAGCCTTCAGATTTTCCAATATCCATTGTGGCACATCTCAGATAAATTTCTCCATATACTTGATTTTGTCGTCTCCAAATCGGAGCTCTTATCCTGGCGTATTTAAAATAAACAAAATCCTACTTATACTTGATTTAGTTTTAGTAGAAAGAAAATTAATTTCAACAAAAACTATCATCCAGTATTTCAACACAATTGAAGTAGTACAATACATTGATACCAAGAAATACAGTTATTTTGAAATTTGAGAAAGACAGCGAGAGAGAGGAAAAGAAGGAAAGAGAAAGAGTAAGAGAGGAAGAGGGAGAAAAAAAAAAGAAAACTGCTTTCATATAAAATGGAGTATTTCGGTCACTACGATATTTATTCATGCGGGTCAACTCAGCGTGCCTAGTTACTATACGTACCCGTGACCGAGTGGTTAAAACTTTAGCGTTTCAACCATGAGACCTGAGTTCGAATCTCGCTATGATCGAATTGTCAAGAAGGTAACTCCTTGATAATATCGTAAAAATCATAGCACGGGTTGGCATTTTGAGCGAAATTGGATAGGCGAAATTGATCAGAAGCCCTCGATGGTTGCGCTAGAAAGAAGTCCTAAGTCATCGTGACCGAGGTTTTCAGCGTATTGGCGTTGTCCAACTACTGATGACGCACTCTTTCCCAGAAACTGTAGCTAAAGTCAGCTCAGTATATACAGTATAAACCACAAGTTGACTCTTTGGGTGTTGGGCAAATATTGACCAGGCGTCTGAAACAAGATTTTCACTAACTACTATACTCTGAAGCGAGCGGACAACTGTGACAAGGAAAAGTCAAATTCAAAATCCAATAAATTACCGTATATATTCGTGTGTACGCCGGCTTTGTATATAGTGCGACCACTGAATATTTTTGCATGAATTTTTAGCCCTTCTAGAAAAAATTACTTGTGTAGGGTGCAACCGGTTACTGAAAATACATAATTTTTAACCTCTTCAAAATATTACCTGTGTATAGGGCGACCCTTTATATCATAAAAATTCGCACTATACTCGAGTATATACGGTAATACCTACCTGCAAACTTTATATTTGTGTGCTTTTAAATTAAAATTTGTATAAAAACATAAGTTCGTTATCAAACGAGGAAGCTTTTTCTTTACATGATTGTTTAAGAAAGAGAAATATAAATAACTTGCCTCGTTATATCTCGTCTAAAAATATAAAGATGTTGTTGGACGCTGAGGTATGACTATAATCGTCATTTATTGCTTTATTATTGTTTATTAAGTTTATTCGCAAGATTTACAGGGTGCGATGGGTAAATTGTCGAGATTTTATATTTTTAAGATCGCGCATGCGTGTTGTTTGTTTTTTTTATTTTGTCGACTGTACAGTTTCACTTTTGAAAATGTCTCCTCCTTCTCTCTTTATTTCTTTCTCTCTCTTTCTGTATATATATATATATATATATATATATATATATATATATATATATATATATATATATCTTCTAGCTTACATTCCATTTTGGGTTTAACCCTTTCTTGCTCAGAATCAACATGTAACCACTTCATGGCCTCAGTGTCACACAAACATCGACGGCTTTGGTCTACCCAATTTTATTCAAAAGGCTTGGGCTAATCCGTGGTAAGTTTTTAACACCCTTTCCAAAGGTAATTTCACGCTGGGATAACTTCCCAAGATCGATAACATGAAGAAGTCACTTTTCTAACAAATCGACCATAATGACATTCGAACCCAGGTTTCATTCACACACACACACACATACACACGCACACACACACACGCACACACACACACACACACACACACACACACACACACACATATATATATATATATATATATATATATATATATATATATAGTCATCCACATACTGTTTCACTGTATCACAGCTCCTCAGTGTGGCTAGACGTCTGATTGCTTTGACATCAGTCAGATATCTTACCTCTAGGCAATCGTCGCAAGAAATACAACAGCGGCATGCAGAAATTCAATTTACTTAAAGAGTAATGCTTAATAGCAGTTGGAGCCCCTGTTTTTAAATCCCCTTTTTCCATAGAGAGCTCAACTGCGTATATAGTCATCCACAGGCAGACTGTTTCGCTGTATCACAGCTCCCCAGTGTGGCTAGACATCCGACTGCTGCAAGCCGGGATCGAAACCTGACTATCAGTCAGATATCTTACCTCTAGGCCATCGTCGGGAAGGAAAGGAATTTAACGTTTTTTTCTCTATAAAAAATACGCCACACACACACTCACATATATATACGCGCGCGCGTGTCTGTGTGTATGTATGTATGAATTAATGTATGTATGTATATATGCTGGCTGCCCACACTCGCTGTACGACGAGAGTGACCATCAAAGAGGCCGTGTCAGGTGGCCAGCATCACCAAACACTGGAAGCCCGATAGTATTCGGGCAATTGTTAATAGTTACGCATAGCTTACGCAACAGACAGGCAGCCTGGATCCAATGACAAGAAACTAGTCAAGATAATTGGTGACTGTGCTGCATACAATTCTGATGCTAAGACATTAGAGGGTATCGTTAATTCCCGAATCATATCACAATGATATGACTTCTATCACTGCTTAAAAGCGGCCCACCGTCTAATTACTGACCACACGCGAAGATGCTCAACTTCTATGACCGAAATAAAGAGTAATTTTTTATATAATTTTTTCCAGACATATTTGAAATAGATAACAAGATTAATGTTTATTATAATTTCCTGCCTACTAACGATAAAGTAAAAAAAACAAAAAGAAGAAAAGTTGTTTTCTATTCTGATAAAAAAGACGTTTGACTAACATCCTGTTTCTCATTTTGTAAAGGTACCATTGAAAAACAAAAACATTTTACGGTTTACACGCTGTAAAATTTTGAATAAATTAAAATTTGTACTTGGGATTGTAGTTTAAGTACTTAAGCTTGAGGATCCGGGTCAAACCTGTTGACTCGATATAAATAGCTTTGGGGAATCAAACTCTCAGCAATAGTAGAAAGATATAAATATTTCTAAAGTTAATATATTTGATATAGTAAACTGCTTAAAAAGAAATTAATTTTGATTAAGGTCTATTAACCAAACTCAACTACAAACATATCCGTTACTACAGTGTTTTTAAAGTCAGGAGGTCTCAAGTAAGAAATTGCACACAAAAATTAATTCACGACATTTTTACAAGAAAGGATGGAGAAAATGGTTTTCGATGGACCTGTCTAGAAGGATCGAACTCACATTTGATAGATTGACACACCAGCACACATTTGAGCTATGTCCATATATGGTAAACATTGCATTACGACATTTAATTTTCATACTGAGTAAATGAGGGTGATTTATTATTTTATTTTCTGTAAGAAGTGAAGTTTCCGCCTGGAAAAGAATGCTATTGTATTGTACCAATCTTCCACGTTTTAAGTGCACCATCCTGCTTTGCAGAAACCTCAAAATCCTGGATCTGGGATTGATCACAAACACCGTCGAACAATACGGAAAGATTCTCTCTCTCTCTCTCTCTCTCTCTCTCTCTCTCTCTCTATATATATATATATATATATATATATATATATATATATATATATATATATATAGACAAACATATATTTTTAAATATAAAAGACAACGAATGTCTATTATGTTTGATCATGACCCGTTCTAATTTTCGTATAGTGGCTTTAGTTTCGGGAGAAAATAATTACAAAAACTCTTCATTTGGATATTTTTTTTATTATGCTGTTCTTCGATCTATGCATTCGGCTCCCATGAGCCATAATCAAAATATTTATATGTACATTACAACAGAGATGTTCGCCATCAAAGATAACATCCTGTCATGTTTACATAGAAGTTTGCTACGCGACGATAACGGAAAGCTTAGATCGAGGAAAAGCATAATAAAAAAAATATCCAAATATTGGGCATTTTTGTCTTTATTTTCTCCCGAAACTAAAGCCATTATACGAAGCTTACAGTTGCTCATGATCAAACGTAATAGACATTCGATGTCTGTTATATTTAACAATATATGCTATATATTTGAATAATGATCTGCTGCCCCCAAACGCTATATATATATATATATATATATATATATATGTGTGTGTGTGTGTGTGTGTGTGTGTGTGTGTGTGTGTGTGTGTGTGTGTGTGTGTGATTTTAGATTACCCGTTTTCCAGTGCATTGGGCACCTTTTTATTTTATGCATTTTACGGTATGGTTAAGGTTTTTTTACAACTAATATTATATATAAACATCAATAGATTAAAAGAATTCACGATACTTATCTATGACAAAATAAAAGTTTAACGATATCACCTCTCCTCATGGTCAGAGAAGAATATTGTAATATTTACAGAATAAACTTATTTATACAATTACATATATTCTAACAGTGATACAATATTCTTGCTTGACCTCGAGAAGCGATAACATCACAAAACTTTTAGTCGGCCATAGAAAAGAATCGCGATTTTTTTTATTTATTGATAATAATGATTATTGTTCTAGTTATCTATCCAGCCCACTTACTTCCAAAATTCTCACCTTGGCATACGTTGAATTACATAATTTGACGTAATTCAATTAGTATTAGTAATTTTTTTTATGTATATATGTATGTAAAAACTTCAGATACAGCATATGAAAAAAAGCAAAGGGAAAAAGACGCGTTTCGACCTTTGAGAGACTTTATCAAGGCAAATATTAAATTATTGCAATTTTCGAATAAGTTATTCTCTATCCAGATCAAAATTGTGGATAAACTGTCCAAAGTTCATGTCTTTTTCGGTCTTTATCAGGAATTAAAGGTTGTCAATATTATAGACAAACGTTTTCTTAAAATTGAGGAGTTTGCTTTCTATTAGGTTGGTGCAAAAATAATGACGTAATAATGTCGTTTTTTGACGTAATAATGTCGTTTTTTGACGTAATAGCCTCAGGTATATGTAAAAAGGCTAAAAATAATGGAAGCATTATTAATAAAAAAAAAAAAAAAAAAGACAACACTCAATGGCATCAACTATGAACACGACCCCAATGTCCTGACCATAACGTCAAAAAACGACATTATTACGTCATTATTTTTGCACCAACATAATATATGCCAATTTCATGTATCTTCTTTAAAGTTGGAAATGATAATGAAATTTGGCGCACTTGAATAATGACATTAACAATATTTCTGTTGAGGAAAAATTCTAAAATGGACATTTCTTAGACAATAATAAATTTTATTTGTTTCACTTTCGTATAAGAAGTTATGAGGAGTGGATTTATACTTTTTTGTGAGACATTTAATTCATCCTACCTCCGGATCGTTCTGAGGGATCGAAATACTGCTGTTCGGATCAAAAATTCACAACGTGGCCGATAGTGGTGGTTCCTTCAGTTTCTCCGGGTGGTTTACTTTTCGGCCAGAACCACCGGAGAACGATAAATGAGTGTGAGCAGTGGATGGTGCCTTTCGTTTTACACTTATGCATACTGGCAGGGGCTATTGTGGAGAAAATCAGGTAAAGGAAAGGCATATTTCATTCGTGCTTTCTTAAGTGCGATACTAGCTCAATATACATTTTTCTAAAGTAAATCTTTAGTTTTTATTTTATGTTCACGCTACGAATTTAACTCCTGTTTATTATTGCTGACAATTTTCATTAATTTATTTTATAAAAAATTCAATTCATTAAGGGAAAATTGACAGAAACCAGTTTAACGGGATTTGTACATGTGTCTAGTTGAAGACCTTCTATAAATAAATAAAAACATCTTTAAAATATCTTTCATTCTACATTCAGTCATTAAACCGTTCAAAGATTAAGTCTACTGCCTTATCCTCAACATCATCAGTCCCATTACCGGGTGTGGTCATAGGATTATTGCGCAATTGAACACCTTGCTAGTTCCCTCGGTTGAAAGTCAGAGAGGTATTTTATACATGTGTAGAGTGAGTAGTGGAACTAATATTAATTGAAAACAATTAACATGAGTGCTACAAAATAGAGAAGTTTTTATTTTACTTTATTTTTACAACACAAAAAATGTGGAAATATCTGAGAACAAAAATTAATCGTTCGTGTATTTTGTTTTTCTTTAAAGTCTCCGAGAGTCATAGAGAAATATCAGCAACCGCGTGGCGTTAAAAGCATTATCGCCAAGTTGACAATTGTAATTTGATACTGTTTTTTCCAGCGGTCAAAGGAGTGGGTTGCACTGAGTTACAGTTGTCTGGAGCGGGCTGCTGGTAAGACACAGTTATATTCATCTTTCTGGACAAGTAAACTGTTCTGAAGCGACTTGACAATATTCTCATTTTTTAAATGTTCTGATGAGATCACGTACATGCGCGTTAGCTCCACAAATTTCTTACGAAGCGACCGAATTTTTGTACACCTGATTGGTCAAAAAATGTGGCCGAATGTTTTATTTTTTTTAGAAAACGTGCATAGGCGTTTTTTATATATTAAGAATTGCGCCAAAGTTGATCCGATTTTTCTCGAACTTTCCTTGACGGAAAATTGCATTATTTCCTATATGTACCTTGAGCTAGTGTAGCTGGCGGAGCCTATCTCTCTGCAGGTCTAAACATAACCAATGTCCTCCAATGTCCTGGGTATGACAATAAACTACATCCGGTAGCAAGGCCTCGGATCGGGAGATTGAGAGTTTGAGGAGCAGGGAAACACCTATTAATTGCTGTTGCTCTCAGATCCAGCCTGACCCGGGGTGGTAGCACCTGTTAGGGTCCTAGTTATAGGCAAATAAGGACCCCAAACACAAACAAAACACTATGAAAGTATAAAAATACATTTTTATAGTAAAATTACCAGTGATACATTTTATATAAAGTTACCAAAAATACCTATTTATAGTAAAATTACCAGTAATACTTTTTAAAGGAAAATGACTAGCAATACATTCTATAGTAGCATGATTAACAATATCTGTAGCTGTAGTTGAAGTCATGCAATTTTATTCAAAATATTTAGATTACAACATTAAATAACCTATAAACCCTTAAAAAAATCAACCAACCAACCAACCATCCAACGTGAAAGCTCGCTTTCGTCACAAACTCATAGCCATGGAAGTTTATCCTCCTTGCTGTCTTTTAAAAAAGAGTGTAATTTGGCAAACTTATTTTTATTACGAATATTAATACATTTTTACACTGTATTATTATATTTGCAAAACTTATTTATACATTTATATATTTGGTAACATATATATTTATTCTGTAAATACATTTTATTTTACAATCCAATCTCTTGAAGAGTGGATGTGATCTCCCCGAAACTCTTAGTAGAGATAAAATAAGTGAACATTAATTTCATATAATTACTACTTATTGGGAAATTAATTTTCATCTTCTTCATTGGTTATTTTACACAAAGTAAATTTCTATTTTTTTGTTGTTTATTTGGTTCATTTTTCGTAAAGATCGACAGGAAAACGCATTTCCAGGATTGGGGTCACTGGATGTTGTTAGTCTTTGCAGCTGCGTGGTCGCTGATCTACTTTGAGGCTGTTTTATATTAATTTTCCCGCCGTAGAAATTAATTTAAGACAGTACAAGCAATAAAATAATTTCTACTGGAAAGTCAAATTCAGAGAATCGATTTTTATATATTTGCGTATCAATATTATGAGATTGAGAATTTTAAAAGTTAGCAAAGCGTCAGTAGAATATTGAAACGAAAGAAAAAATGATGATGTGGAAAAATCAGGTAAAATATGTTTATTTAAAATCTCACAGAAATGACAAAGTGAAATGCAAGACAATGGAATGTAGAATTGGGTTATTAAAAGTGGACATTGAGCGGAAATATGTGCATAAGTAACCCAGGTGTTGTTTTGACTAACATCTCGACAGTTAAAAGGTATGACCTTGGATCAGATTAGAATGGCAAGTAAATCTATGAGAAATATTTTCTGGGTTAAAAAAAAATTCTCGAATCTTGTGTATGTACAAATATGAGGTTTCACTAACGTAATTGTCCTAAAAAAAAAACACCTTCCCCACTTTTATCTTGTCACGTGATGATTTTAACCAGTTAAAATGAACTGGAGGGAATAATGTAAAAGAAAACTGACTCGTTTTGGACCACGTGATAAGGTGTGTCAATTAATATTGAATGGCTTGAAGATGGGTGAATTCTATCACTATATATTCAGGTGCGCGGTTACGGCAAGGGCAGACCCCGAAGTTAGTTGTTGAGAGAAAGCGCGTGTGCCCAAAGCAGTAATACTACTGTTAGCTAGTTTATTCCAAGAAAAAAATATCAACCGTAAAAATCCACAATTACTGCCAATGCAGGGGCACTTAAGATTTGCAGTACTGCAGTTGTGTTTCTTATAAAAACATTAAAATCTTGTTAATTGTAAATGATAAAGTCGATCATTTTGGTACAGATACACCTGGGGGATATCAACCCAGATTTTCATCCTGTGATACTATAGACCGCCAATTGTTGTAAGACCTGATTTAACCAGAGGCATTTCGGCCGGGGCGTTGATGTGCTTCGTCATTCTTAAATGATCAAAACGTAGAGCGAAAAGCACTTCCTTGGAATGTGCTCTAGTAGACAATGGACAGCGGGTAGTGATAAACTGTTAAGTAGAAAAAAGAAAGAGCAAACTATTTTCCAAGAATGTTAACATTGTGATTCAGATGGTCTTAACTTGATGATATATATTTACAATATGATCATCAAAATGGATAATTTCCATAAAGTTTTATCTCGTTTTGTTTTTTTTAATAATAAATGTTGTAATGTTGATAATTGAGTGCACTGACGAAAATGAACAGTAACAAAGAGACAAGACCAGATTGTAATACAGATGCCCTATTCTGGCCTGACTGACATAGATTACAGAAATAATAAATGTAATATACGATAGTGGCAACATATTGAAAGACCCAAGTAGATCCATCTTTATAGCGATACCTAAGAAGCCAAGTGCCAATAAAACGACTTCCGTCGGACAGTAAGTGCGCGAAGTACAATTAGACCAGAAAAGGAGCAAGAAAAGTGTAGTTTCATTGATGACACTCAATTATGTGCCATGCGTGATACACGCTTAGGCGATCATTTATCTTTCGATACATGACTGACGAGACAGATTTTTCTCCCGCAGTAGGTTGGCATTCCTTTCTGCGGTAGACCAGTTGCCATCCAAGGCTATAGAACCTGGTCTATCTTGCTATTTACCCATAGCTGGGGAAGAAGACGAGGATTCATACCTTTCCCAAGGGTATTAGCACGTAAGTGGATGTAATGGATTCGACTGGAATTCAAACTCGGCTCTCCGATTCCTCAATCCGAGCCGCTATCCATTACTGCACCGCGGCTCATTGAAGATAACAGAACAAGAAATGAGATATTTATGATCAGAATGATATTAGAGCGGGCAATACAAGTGCAGAAGGATGAACACCTATGCTTCATAGACGTAGCAAAGGCAGGACACAGAGAACAGTTTGAACTACTATGGAAGCTTTATCTATTCAGAAAAGATGTTAGAATAATCCAGGTGATTTACTGTGAGCAAACCGCCTGCAGATGGATAGAAAATAAATTGAGCAAGTACACAAAAGATAAAAATGGACGTAAAATGTGGATATGCCTTTTAGTGGATATATTTACAGCGAAGCGATCCTAGAAGGCTTAACGATTTATTATCAGGATTTTCTTCTTGTATCTTCTATCTGTCGTGTACTTTCAGAACGTCAGCGATTATGACCCTCCACAATTTCCTCTCCTTTGTAGCTCTTAAGAAATTTTGCATTTTGTTATCTCTCCTAAACTCCGTTCTGCCATCCATTTACTCATTTTCACTTAGTAGATTATGCGTTGTTCACTACTGTTTCCCGTGCCCTCAGACTGTCCTGTGTGTATCAAGTCCTCTTTCCTCATTATGTGCCCTAGAAATGTCAACTATCTCTTCCTGATATTAAGTATAAGTTTCCTTTGTGTTTCCATTTTTTACTAAAACTTCGTTGTTGTTCACATGTTCGGTCCTTGATATTCTCGGCATTTTCCGACAGAACTACATTTCTGTTGTTTCAAGTCTCTTCTTCATCTGTGACAAAATTGTCCAGCATTCACTCCCATAAAGGAGAACTGATATTACATAACAGATCAACACTCTTTTCATTGTTTCTAATGAGATTTTCCCATTTCTTAATATTTTGCTTTGCTTTTGGAAGACATCTTTGACTATCCTAATGTGCCTTTGAATTTCAGTATCGCCTCTGTTAAAACACTTCCCAGCTATTTAGATGGTTGTATTTGTTTGATTTGGGTATTGTTGTAATGGAATGTCCCACACTCCCTATCGCCTATGTGGAATGACTATATTAGGAGCTATATATAGTGAGTACAGTATATACCTAGGGGATTGCTTTGGGAATTACTAGTCCTCTGTCTTTCAGTAATGTATTCTTTTTTAAAAAAAATAAACCTCTCTTTCATCTACGCGCGTGTTACTGTTCTTTCACTCGAGTACCACCTTTGTCTACTTGTAACCTCATTAAGGATACAACAGGTATTTTCCTGCAATTGATGTTTAGTCCTTTTTGCTTCCATTTACTATCTTCTGTCGGAGTTCTTGTAGTTTCCTTTCTTTGTCTGCTATCATCTGCATATCTAATGTTTTTAAGATTGTGTCCGTTTGGTAGGGCTTCTAACTCTCTTAGAATCACTTCACTGCATATGTTGAATAAGGTCGGTGAGAAGACACATCATTGTGTCACAAATCTTCTTAGTTTTGTATATTAACTGAATTTATTTTTCATCAGTATGCAGTCGGTCTTTCTGCCAGTATATGTTCTGGATCATTCTAATATTTTCCCCAAATATGCCAAGGTTACTTAGCAGTTCCAAAGAAGAAGAACACTGAGAAATATTGGTCATCCGATTGAAAGGGAAAATGTTTAGATACAGCAACGTAGATTTTATTTTATTCTAACTTTTATGCTTACCATATAGAGAGTAGGATATATGACCCGTCTTATAGTTAATGGAATTTTCCCTGTGTTCGAACTCGGATAAAAAGGCTAGAATTTTGATGTTGATTTTCAAAGCAGACAAGGAATATACAGTTGCAAGATTGAAGCAACGTAATCATCGCCCATATGACCTTGTACCGCACAGGTAAGCTTGAAACATCAAGAATGAGAGGAGTGCGCCTGATGCATGTGTTTTCGTAATCCATGTACTGTAGCCGTAACAGAAGTTGGTTTGTCATCACTTTTCGAACCGGTTTTGAATTCAGGGTTGAACAGGAGTGGTTGCTACCTAAGAATCTTGTCTGCCCAGCTACTTAAACCATAGCTGAGTGGGGGGGATTCATGCCTTTCATAACGGAATTCTGCCTTCCATCTCTTTCTGCCTTTCATCAGCATGGCTGATGCTAACCTCAAGAAGGATGACTAGTTACGCCTTCTCGGGTTAACATTCTCGGCTGACATGAGGTGGAAAGACTACATTGAATCCATTGCTAGGTCAGCTGCTAAGAAAGTTGGTTACTGTATCGTACTAGACAGTCTTTCTCCCCAGAGTCTATCTTACATATCTATGTCTACCATTCGTCCATGCTTAGAATATTGATGCCACATACGGTCCGGTACCCCTACTATATATTTAGAGATTATTGAAAAAAAACAAAGAAGAATCTGCAATATTACCGGACCTGACCTGGCGTCTCGGCTTCAGTCACTTCCCATCGCAGTAAAATTACTTGCCTGTGCCGTCTTTTTATAAATACTTTCATGGTAATTGTTCGGATGAGCTCTACGCTATGGTGCCGAGACTTTATGAATTTAAGCGCAGTACTAGACTGGCGGCGAGGTCTCATCAATTTACAGTTGGGTTGGCTAGATGTAGCCGTAAGTTCTATGCAAACAGTTTCTTTTCTCGCACTTCTTGCTTGTGGAACTCTCTTCCGGCTTCATGCTTTTCAGACAACTTTAATCTTCGAAAATTTAAATGCAATGTCAAATTCTATCTACCGTCTTCTAGATTACACTTCTTTTGTTCTTGCTCCTTAGCAATGTCTCTGTAGACATCCAGGTACCCCTTGTGTCTTACTGGCTTTACTGTCTTGCTTGGGGTGATCTCGATTAAAAAAAAGAGAAAAAGTGAACGCACTAGATTGACCTGGAATTGAACACGGCTTATCGATTTCACGTTTTTCGACAATATTCTTTATACTATTTGAACATCCAATTACAACTATCTAATCCGATCGGTTAAACTTAATTTTTGTCTTATTGTCAACACTATATGTTGTCTATTTTACTTTATCTCTGACTTCTAAATATGTGAATAGATCTTTCATTCTTATTAATTCTGAGCAGCAGTTTTCAGTATTTTTTTTACTACGTGTGTTCAGTAATAAACTGAATGACTGCTACAAAAATGGAACTCCATATTTCGGCATGAAACATTGTTGCAGTAAATATTACACTTCCAGATCTCATCTCAAATGAAATCTCTTTTTTATTGTCTTAAAAAAAAAAAACAAGAAAAAATGTTTATAATTTGGAAAACGCCTTCATCGTATAGAAACAATGTTATTTCGTTTGGCTGTGAAAATCCTAGCCCGATTCAGTACCTTTTGCTATCTTTCCTCTCAACTAAAAGAACATACTATTAATCCTGGAAATCCGCCAAAATCCTGACGGTGGCAGAAATGAATGGGAGCAATGGAGATAATAATCTTCTTTATTTGAAAATTATGTGATGCGGCGTTTAGTGTGTGCTCTCACATCGAGGAAACAGAAAGTGTGTGTGTTTTTTTTCTTCGGAAGGCATTCACTATTCTTCAGTAGTGCGTCGAAGTCAATATGTTATCGATATGACAAGCGTCATTTTTCAGTGCATAACAAAAGTTTAAAGTAATGCGCAAGTGTTTATTAAAGTGCCTCTCTGACAGTTCGTGCTCTGTCACACTAAAGGAAAGAGGAA
>OZ010573.1:68737236-68739736 GCA_963932145.1 Acanthosepion lycidas
ATCTAGATTTCTAGAACAGCTAATTTTTAAGGTATTGCGGTTGAAGATCTGGCTTAATTTACTCTCCGTAGGGAAGTGCTTGTTAATTAGATTTAAGAATTTGTGTCCTAATTTGGTACGGACCAATTTGTTGAAGTCGGGTGTATACCAAATTATTCTCCTTCCTCTATTGTTTTTTTAGAATAACTGCAATTTTTTTTATATTTAATTTCTGAAGATCTGTAAACACAGTCGATAAGAATTTTGTAATAGATAATTTTGTGTTTATCGAATATTTTCTCGCTAGAAGAGTGTTTGTTTATACGGCGTTCAACGGATGATGGGATATGTTTAATAACTGGCGTTGGGTGATTGGAATTAGGGTTTATATAAATGGGGTTAGCGTTATTTTTCAAGAAGGGTTGGAAATTATTTAAGGTTAAATTTAAAGTTACATCCAAGAATATATATATATATATATATATATATATATATATATATATATATATATATATATATATATATATATATATATTCAATTTCCGTCTCTCTCTCTCTATATATATATATAAATCATGGAAATTGAGTATATATATATATCATGGAAATTGAGAAGATGTATATATATATATATATATATATGCATGTCTATGTATATGTATATGTATATACTCAATTTCCATGATTTTTCCTACAATAGATTATATTAGGTTGTTGCAAAAATAATGTCGGTTTTTGACGTATTTTTAACGTCAAAAACCGACATTATTTTTGCACCAACCTCATAGTTTTCATTCATTTCTCTTTCTTCTTCAATTGAACTATTATAGAAAGCGCTCTACCGATGTCTTCACAAATGCATAAACTGCATATTTTATTTTGCAGAATGTTTTGCTCTGATGATATGCCTGGGTAACATAGATCTTCCTAAAATAGTATTGTGAAATTCATGATTCCTAAACCCTGTGAATGACCATCAACTCATTCTAAAGTATTTAAAACAACATATGCAATTTTCTATCTTGTACGGAACAACTTTTTCGATTTACACAAGAGATAAAAAGCGTAATTTTAGCTCACTGAAAATTTAGGGCGTGATACATTTCCGTTAATAGATTTGTACAACTTCCAAAGGCAAGACATTATGCAACTTTGCCAATTTTCTTTCTTTCCTTCTTTCGTCTCTTTTATCAAAATCCTTGAACGGGTTCGTCGCTATTCAGCATTCTGACATCCATCGTTCTTTTTCCTTCTTATTTTCTATTCATTTATGCATTAATATTATGCTCCTATATTATCGGCAGTTTTAATTTGTATGGTTTGGTATCTTTGGTTTTCATTGATTCTTTCATATTAAACTATCTATGGAGGCACGTTAGAGTAATAAACTATCTATGGTGGCTCGGATTGAGAAATCAAAAATTCCTAGTTTAAATTCTAGTCGAGTTCATTAACTTGCTAATACCCTTGGGAGAGGTATGAATGCATCTCATCTCCTCCCAGCTATCGATAAATAACAGAACAGACTGGGTTCTGTAGCTTTGGATTACGACCAGTCTAGGAGAATAAAAACTCTGAATTCAAAATTGTATGTATCCCATGTGAGGCACATACCATGCAGCTAAGGAAGGGTCGTTCGCATTCACTCGATCAGTTCCTGTACGTTCTATGAACCTGAGTATCCAAGCATTTCTGCTTAATGTCTAAAAGAATACTACTTTACGAAACTTTTTTGTTCTTGAATAAGATTACAACCATTTCAGGGTTTATATCGATTTCTTTAGCTTCTCATATTCTCCTTATGCTTGTCATCTGGTTCCTTTCTGCTTTGTTTTAAAACCTAAATTTTCGTTCTGTTGAATGCGTGTTATGATTACAATAGTCACTTAATAACATTCGACACAATCTCCAACCACTTCGGCCTCCGTTTAAATATCTGTGATTTTGTAATATTTTGACAGGTTTGGTTATTAAGACGTCAAAAATCAGTTTAGCTTTAACTCTCCATTATTACCGTGGTGTATTTGACCCCCATTCACAAAATGTCCTTCATTGATATTTATCAAAAGCAAGTCAGATTTACATGATTAGTAAATCAGCTTTCTGAATACCTCTGTCCAATAATTACAAAGAGATTCTCGTTTTAGTTATAATATTACTACAGGTTTGGTTACCTAGACATGGTGTAATGATTAGCAAGTGTGTCTCGATATGAACAATTGCTGTAGAGTAGTGAGTTCGATCCTCACTGTGTATTCCATACTTTCGGCCTTGTGTCGCATCTAAGGTGCGCTTAGAAAATCACCCAGATATTTGTACGAGTTACAAGCGCATGTTTATTAAGTAAATCTGTCTTTAATAATTGTTGTAGAAACGTGTGCAAAAATCACATTAACTTACTTGTTTATTACTTGAAATGTTAAAAACAGTTGAAGAAAAGTCAGATTGACCATAAATTGTTTTTGTTTTAAAAGATCATATTGAAAATAAAACGAAATTTAATTTTGCATATTTCATTGCT
>OZ010573.1:68744736-68839736 GCA_963932145.1 Acanthosepion lycidas
GTGTGTAGAACCAGACATAATTTTAGGGTAAACTGATAACAGAGAAATGGTGTATAATCTGACACAAAGTCACTCAACAGCCCGCCTCAAGATTTTAATTCAGGGTTGTCCTTCTCCAAGACTGGCTGCCTCCAAAGCCAGCGAGCCCTGATATTTGAAAGCGAGTCTGCCCTGATATTTAACCAAAAGATGGGATGGATGCCTTTTCCAAAAGCCTTAGCGTGAACTGAATGAAACAGAATCGAACGGAAATTGAAACCAACACATCGATTCTACTGTTCTCTTACCAATTATCAGTTAGTAGATTCCGTATTTTCCAAGGTGGGAGCTGGCGATCCTTTGTGGGCTCTGTGATATTGAAAGGTGGCAGTGAGTTTTATTTCATTTGGCGGGCAGTGAACATACTCCGGGGAGGCGGAGGGCATTTACCATTTTTCTTTAATTTACGAAAATTATTCAATATTGGCTACAAAAAAATTTCTGAAAGGTATCGAAAACATTAGGAAGCTATCAAACTTTTCATCATTGCTTTTCCAAATTCCTATATGGCTGAATGTGGTTTCAACGCAGTTACACAACTTCTTTCTGAACAAAGAAACCGCCTGCAAATTAGAAAACGATCTACGACTTCTTTTAAACAGCATGGAACCTAGAGTAAAATGCTTAGCCAGTAAGAACCAAAGACAATTATCGCATTGAAAACATTGAGATAAGATATCAAATGAACCTAGATTAAGAGGCTTAACCAGTAAGCATATAGCATTGAAAACACAGAGATAAGCTATCAAATGAACCGAGAGTAAAATGCATAGCCAGTAAGCACGAAAGTCAAAAATCGCATTGAAAACATTGAGATAAGCTACCAAATGAACCGAGAGTAAAATGCTTAGCCAGTAAGCACGAAAGTCAAAAATCGCATTGAAAACACTGAGATAAGCTATCAAATGAACCGAGACTAAGAGCCTTAACCAGTAAACACCATAGCATTGAAAACATTGAGATAAGTTATCAAATGAACCTAGAGTAAGAGACTTAGCCAGTAAACACCAAAGACAACAATCGCAAGGAAAACATTGAGATAAGCTATCAAATGAACCTAGCGTAAGAGACTTAGCCAGTAAACACCAAAGTCAACCATCGCATTGAAAACATTGAGATAAGCTATCAAATCAGCCGAGAGTAAAAGCCTTAACCAGTAAGCACGATAGCATTGAAAACAATGAGATAAGCTATCAAATGAACCGAGAATAAGAGCCTTAAACAGTAAGCACCATAGGATTGAAAACATTGAGATAAGCTATCAAATGAACCTAGAGTAAGAGCCTTAAACAGTAAGTACCATAGCATTGAAAACATTGAGATAAGCTATCAAATAAACCAAGAGTAAGAGCCTTAGCCAGTAAGCACCAAAGACAACCATCGCATTGACAATATTCAGATAAGCTATCAAATGAACCTAGAGCAAGAACTTTAGCCAGTAAGCACCAAAGTCAACCATCGCATTGAAAACATTGAGATAAGCTGTCAAATGAGCCCAGAGTAAAATCCATAGGCAGTAAGCAACAAAGTCAACCATCGCATTGCAAACATTAAGAAAAGCTATCAAATGAACCGAGAGTAAAATCCTTAGCCAATAAGCACCAAAGACAGCCATCACATTGAAAACATTGAGATATCCCATCAAATGAACCGAGAGTAAAATCCTTAGCCAGTAAGCACCAGATTCAACCATCGCATTGAAAACATTGAGATAAGCTATCAATTGAACCTAGAGTAAGAGCCTTAGCCAGTAAGCACTAAAGACAACCATCACATTGAAAACGTTGAGATGAGCTAACAAATGAACCTAGAGTATAATCCTCATCCAGTAAGCACCAAAGACAACCATCGCATTGAAAACATTGAGATAAGCTATCAAATGAACCGAGAGTAAGAGCTTTAGCCAGTAAGCACCAAAGACAACCAACGCATTGAAATATTGAGTTAAGCTATCAAATTAACCTAGAGTAAGCGCCTTAGCCAGTAAGGACCAAAGACAACAATCCCATTGAAAACATTGAGATAAGCTAACAAATGAACCGAGAGAAAAATCCTTAGCCAGTAAGCACCAAAGACAACCATCACATTGAAAACATTGACATAAGCTATCCAATGAACCGAGAGTAATAGCCTTAGCCTGTAAGCACCAAAGACAACCAAAGCATTGAAAACATTGAGATAAGATATCAAATGAACCTGGAGTAAAATCCTTAGCCATTAACCACCAAAGACAACCATCACATTGAAAACATTGAGATAAGCTATTAATGAATCTAGAGTAAAATCCTTAGCCAGTAAGCACCAAGACAACCATCGCATTGAAAACATTGAGATAAGCCATCAAATGAACCGAGAGTAAAATCCTTAGCCAGTAAGCCCCAAAGTCAACCATCGCATTGAAAACATTGAGATAAACTATCAAATGAACCTAGAGTAAGAGCCTTAGTCAGTAAGCACCAAAGACAACCATCGCATTGAAAACATTGAGATAAGTTATAAAAATGAACCTAGAGTAAGAGCCTTAGCCAGTAAGCACCAAAGACAACCATCACATTGAAAACATTGAGATAAGCTATCAAAAGAACCTGGAGTATAATCCTTATCCAGTAAGCACCAAAGACAACCATCGGATTGAAAACATTGAGATAAGCTAACAAATGAATCTGCAGAAAAATCCTTAGCCAGTAAGCACCAAAGACAACCATCGCATGGAAAACATTGAGATAATCTATCAAATGAGCCGAGAGTAAAATCCTTAGCCCTAAGCGCCAAAGACAACCATCGCTTTGAAAAAAATTGAGATAAGCTATCAAATGAACCGAATGTAAGAGCCTTAGCCAGTAAGCACCAAAGACAACCAACGCATTGAAAACATTAAGATAAGCTATGAAATGAACCTAGAGTAAAATCCTTAGCCAGCAAGCATCAAAGACAACCATCGCATTGAAAACATTGAGATAAGCTAATAAATGAACCTAGAGTAAAATCCTTAGTCAGAAAGCACCAAAGACAACCATCACATTGAAAACATTGAGATAAGCTATCAAATGAACCGAGAGTAATAGCCTTAGCCGGTAAGCACCAAAGACAACCAACGCAGAGAAAACATTGAGATAAGCTATGAAATGAACCTAGAGTAAAATCCTTAGCCAGCAAGCACCAAAGACTACTATCGCATTGAACACATTGACATAAGCTATCAAATGAACCGAGAGTAATAGCCTTAGCCAGTAAGCACCAAAGACACCCATCGCATTGAAAATATTGAGATAAGCCATCAAATGAACCTAGAGTAAAATCCTTAGCCAGTAAGCACCAAAGACAACCATCACATTGAAAACATTGAGATAAGATATCAAATGAACCTGGAGTATAATCCTTAGCCAGTAAGCACCAAAGACAACCAACGCATTGAAAACATTGAGATAGGGTATCAAATGAACCTAGAGTAAGAGATTTAACCAGTAAGCTCGATAGCATTGAAAACATTGAGATAAGCTAACAAATGAACCTAGAGTAAAATCCTTAGGCAGTAAGCACCAAAGACAACCATCACATTGAAAACATTGAGATAAGCTAACAAATGAACCTGGAGTATAATCCTTATCCAGTAAGCACCAAAGACAACCATCGCATGGAAAACATTGAGATAATCTATCAAATGAGCCGAGAGTAAAATCCTTAGCCCTAAGCACCAAAGTCAACCATCGCATTGAAAGCATTGAGATAAGCTACTACGTTTTTTTTTAGCATTTTAATCATTTATAACAGAAATGAAAAGAATATAAAAATTAATTTTGCACTCCCTAATTCAGTATGATATTCGAAATTTAATTTGACAGGAGGTGTTGACTAAAAAACTGTGTGCCCAAAAAAGGGGCCCTGGTTGAAAAAAGGTTTGAAAGCACTTGTGTAGACACTTGATAATAACAATGATGGAAAGTAATCCTATTCAGTTGTATTCACGTATATTTGTTCTAATCACCCAAAAGAAATATGCATTCTATTTTTATTCTAGAGACATAATTTTCACACAAACGTTATTCTCGTATGTTTGCTCTCTTCTGGCCGTGATCTGATTGAAACATCAGCGATGATTTGGTCTAACAGCTAATGCTAGAGCTAAAGAAAAACAAGGTATCGAATATTGTTTATCTTGACGGGTGTGCCGTCATCTATCCCAGAATGATTATAAATCTTTGAAAAAAAAAAAGAAAAGAGAAAATTCTTTGAAGAACTGAGCCAAGTATCTATCTATTTAGATATTAGTCAACAGTTGCGCAAACTCAAACAAACATAAACTCATTCATAGAGATTCATGTTTTAAGAAAAACACAGAAGCCGTTGGCGTATTTTATCAATGTCAAGGAAAACGTGCATCGCAAATCGCGCAATTCACCCAACTTTTTCATGTGTAGCTACTTTTTACCGTTGTTGTTATGGGTGAAATATGAGCCCGCGGAAAAATCATGTGCGTTGGTGTTACTGCAAGACTACTTGACGACCACTGGCACAATAATGTCAGTAAAAGTGGAAATTTACAAACATCACTCATCTTATGTATAATTAGCAAAGCACTGTTGGAAAAGGGAAAGATTTGGAAAAACAATATTTGTTGATTTGGGACGGTATTATTTCTGAAAGACCGACTGCTGTGTCGTGAAAGTCTGTTCAGATTAATGCAAAAAAAAAAAAAAAAAAAAAAAAACATAATCGAGAGAGAAAGATAGACATATTAGCGAGAGAGAAAATAGAAAGTGAGAGAGTTTAAGAAAAAAATCAAATGGCGGGAAACCAATTCGAAAGAAGAAAATAAATTCAAGATAAAAAACAGAAAATTAGAGAGAGTGAAAACAATTTCGAGAGAGAAAACCATTTCAAGAGAGAGGAGGAGAGAAAAAAATGAGACAATAAACAAGTGAAAACTAGATGAGTTCAGGAGAGAAAAATTCGTAGTAGAGGGAAAAAAATTCAAGAGAGAAAGTAGTTGAAGATATGGAGAAAATTTTAGGAGAATTTTTCGTATTTTTCTCCTTCTCTGCACTTTCTTTCTCTCCCCTATTTCTCTCTCTCTCTCTCCCCATTTCTTCCTCCACTCTCTCTCTCTCACTCTTTTTCTCTCCCTTCCCATCTCTCTCTCTCTCTCTCAGAGTGAAGAGTAGGAGAAAAATATGAAAGTGAACAAATCAAGAGAGAGAGAGAGAGAGAGAGAGAGAGAGAGAGAGAGTTGGGAGAAATCGCGAGAGGAGGAAAGAAAAATTCCAGACAGAATGAGTTGAGAGGACCAAAAATAGAAAAAAAAGAAAGAGAAATTCAAGAGAGAAAAGAGAGGAGAAAAGAGTGATACATACGAGAAGTATGGTAATTATCATATATTCTTAAGAGAGTCTTCCGTTTAAGAAGAGTTTATCAAACATTGGGGTATATGTTATACATTTTTACTTTTCTTAATGGCTTAATGTTTTATTGTTCATTATACGAGCAAATATCAGAAATTTGATTCTAAATTCTAAAAGTACGGTGTTCATATAGAGGTGCATGTGTGTGTGTGTGTGTGTATTTGCGCATGCGTACGTGTTACATACTTGTATCGTCTGCACACATCTACTAGCTTAAAATGAAAAATTACTGTACACTATTTTATTAGAACTGCTGTCCGCATCTTCATTGTTATAGCCACATCCAGGTGCCTGTTGTCTTCGGTAATGTTTATTCACTCCACGGGAGATAAACAGTTCCCTTCGCGTTCTGTAAATATTACAAGATTAATGATGAAAATATCGTCACGTTTAATAAGAAGATTATTTCTGTGATGAGGTGATATCATTATTCACATTATTTACAGTTAAACTATCGCCATCTTTGTTGTTGTTATCACATTTGGATTAGATAGTCTGAATACACCTGGAAAGTACAACGTTTCAGTGGCGATTCTGAAACTCTGAAAATGTGTGTGGGCACTTGGGGGTCGAGATTTTTCTGTGGAGGATGGGGGCAAATTCAAGCAACGTCTTTATTTTCATACTACACCACTATTTTATACACAACTTAGGTATGAGTTTTAGTATAATTATGTTACTTCACTAAATTAAACGGAATAACTTTTCATTCATAGTAGTTCTAATCTATTCTTGCACTCTTTTCCACTCTCAAGCTGTTGGACAGCAAGAGAGGTTAACTTCAAAACAAAATCAAAAGGTTAATACTAACGTCAATACCAACAGAACGGTGTAATTTGTCTGTTCTGATTTTTTCCTCTACAAAACTTAGAAAAGTGGGTTGGGAACCGAGGGGCCAGCCCATATTCTAGGGGTACATTGGCCCCTTCTGGCCCCCGCCGTAAAATCGCCGCTGCAACGTCATAAACGGGGATACCTGTCTACCAAGACGGCTAGCCAATCCTTGTTGCAGCCGCATGCTCAGGCACATTTGTGTTTGTTCAACGTCTACAGTGGTTTACGCTGCAACTGTCTTGAGCGTACTTTAGTTACAGTTTCTGGGAGAGAGCGCATTATCTGGTGTGATCAACAGCCTGAATAAGGCCAGCTCGCTCCAACCCTCGGTCACGACGACTTGCACAACCATCGACGTCTACCCAGTTTCACTCAAAAGGCATGGATTTCAGGCACTTTTCAAAGGTACCGCACACTGGGATCACCTCCTCCAGACCGATAACATCAAGGTCACCTTCCTGGCAAGATTCGAACACATGGTCGCATGGTCGGAAAGCGAACGTTCTAACCACATGCCCATAAACCACTCGGTCACGTGCCTAAATGTTGTGATAACAGCAACAAAGATAAGGTTGTTGTCTGTTTTTGTTTAGCGTTATATCCATGGGTTATTTAAAGCCGAAATCTAAATATTTACACACATTGTTTTTTTTTATTTTTTATTTTTTAGATAATAATGGTTTTAGTGACACAATTCTTACTAATTAACCCATAGCTGGGGGAAGAATAAGAAGTGAATTCATACCTTTCCTAAGGGTATTTGCGCGTAAGTGAATATGACGAATCCAACTGGAATTTGAACTCGGTTCCTCGATTAACAATTTCGAATCATTATCCAGGACACCGCCCACACATCCAAGGTTACAGCACCTGGTATTCCCAAGCGATCAGCTGTCCAGCATCGACGTTGTTTAACTTCATATAATCGTGCGGGAATCGGTGTTTCAATGTGACGTTGCCGTAAGACACAAAGATAAGGATATTAGTCTTAATGTAAATAATGTGTATGATAACAAGAGGGTTAATATAAAAATAATTATCAGTTGTTTTCAACGCAGAAGTGGTAGCCATAGATTTGGCCATTGGCATCATAAATGCAAACAAACACAAAAAATTATCATATATTCACACTGCATGTCATTATTAGCAGCACTCAAACACACACACACACACACAAAAGATAAACTCACTAATTATAAAAATTTTAAACAGAATAGAATAAAATATAATATCTTCTGCTAGTCATATCAGCCTTAATGGCAAAGATAGGGTCGATTCGACAGGCAAAAAAATCAACCTCCAAAGATATTAGGTTGTTGCAAAAATAATGTCGTTTTTTTTACGTATTTTTAACGTCAAAAAAGACATTATTTTTGCACCAACCTAATAGTTTAAACACGAAGATCCTCTACCCAGACTATTAACACATTTATCAAAGAAGTATGGAAGAATCTATGGCCCGGCTGCCAAAACAAAAAAAAATATACAACATCAAATCTACTATAGAAGAATGGCATCAGACACTAAAAACAAGGAAAGCTGAAGTAATAATATCCAGACTTCATATCGAACACTCCATGATAACACATTCTTATATTCTAAAATAAAAGCCACCTCCAATCTGTACGGTATGCCAAGAACTATACTTAATAAAATACATACTGAAAAATTGTAGCAACTTCCGCTAGATCCGTTTAAAATACTACCGAACAATCAATATGAAAGGACATTAATCCATGTAATAGACTAGAATTCGTTAACGAAATCAAAAATATGACTTCAGCAAAACTACAGCATAAAACACGAATATCACCGCTTCTAGTAATTACAGTGCTGTTCGATAAAAGTGACTCAGCTGATTTTTTTTACTAAAAATATTTTTGTCTATTGTTTTTGGGGTTAAAATAATTTTTAATCTTACTAATATGAAGACCTCTTCCCGACCACCTAGGAAAAAAGTTTATTCACCCTAAGGTATTCTATTGATAATTATAAATTTGGATATAAATGAGATTCAGGAAAAAACTCTGTACAAAAAAAGTGACTCAGATATTGCATTCTAATGATTAAACTGGTAAATTTAAGGAGCTTTTGACAAAATATTGAAAACTATTTTACAATACACTCAGAACAATATTCTAGAGAATTCTAGAACAGCTTAAATTAAATTCTAGAAAGCCTCATGCAGTAAAAAAAAACAGCTTGAAATAGCCACTCAGAACCACTTAAGGCATCTATTATTTCCCTCTCAAAAGCAGGCAAGTCTACGAGAGAAATTGCAGAAATTGCTATAACCTCGCAATCAACTGTCTCTCGAGTGCTTAGGGCACATAATGATGCCACTCCTGCTCCAAGGAAGGAAACAAGGGGACGAAAGTAAAAGATTGACGATAGAACAGGCAGGGTAATCAAGATAGAAGTTGCGAAGAATAGGACTATAACTAGCCAATAAATTGTAGCCAGTCTAAGCGAAGAGCAAGGTGTTAGTCTTGCCTCTTCAACAGTCCGTCGGTGGCTGTTAGAACAAGGCTACAAATCTTGTACACGAAGGTTTAAGCCGCCAATAAGCAAAGCCAACAAAGCCAAGAGACTTGAATGGGCTCACTATTACAAAAATTTCACCGTAGAAGACTGGAAGACGAAAGTTGAGCTAAATTCAAAGGATAAGCGATCTAAAATCCGAAGAAAAAGCTTTGAAAGCTCTTTGAATTTAGCAGTAAGTACTGTCAAGCATTCCTTCAGTATAATGTTCTGGGGATGCTTTCTTTTCATGGAACTGATTTCTTGAAACCTATTGAAAAGACACTCAAGAGCGAGCAGTACAAGAGAATTTTAGAATCTTGTCTGTTCCCTTCTGCTGAAAGGGTGCAAATCGACCCCACTAAGCTCATTTTTAGGCAGGATAATGCTCCCTGTCACAAATCAAAACTGATGAAGGAATACTTTGATGAGAAGCAGGTGAATGTTATGACATGGTCGTTCCAATCTCCTGACCTCAACGCCATAGAAAACTTATGGAGCATTATAAAATACAGGCTCTCGAGAAAGCAGTTGAGCAACAAAGAGGATTTGATTGTGAATTTCATATCCGAATGGAATTCAATGCTTGGAGATGAGATTTGCCAGAACCTAATCAAGTCAATGTCAAAAAAGGTTGAAAAGGTTATCCAAAATAAAGGAGGACCCATAGATTATTAAATTATACCTCTATTATTCTTTATTTAAAGCTGTTCGGTTATGTTTCTATTGATTACTAGTTGCTGGAAAACCACTTTTTTTTGCACAGAATTTTTCCCTAAATCTCATTTATATCCAAAATTATAATTATCAATAGAATACCTTAGGGTGAGTAAACTTTTTTACTAGGTGGTCGGTAAAGGGTCTTTATATTAGTAAGATTAAAAATTAGTTTGACCCCAAAAACAATAGGCGAAAAATTTTCACTTTTATCCGATATCACTGTATATCCATACAAACATGTATTTGCACAAAAGCTGAGTATCATTTACCATGTATTCAATTGTGAAAGCAGAATGACATCAAATTCTACTACTTCAAAGCTCTCAAGAAAAGTAGATTTCGGCATTAAATGACCCATAAAGAGTTTATATGCCGTTAAACAAACAAATCAATCAATCATAGTCACCAAATCTCACTATTTCATTTTGATCTTTTAAACTATAAAGACAAACGGAAGTAATGTAATATATAACAATTGCTGGCCACAACTAGTTTATGGGCACACCTCTTGGCCTAGGCGACTTGCAATGTCTATTTACAGACGTCTGCTGAAATCAAACAGTCCACCTGTAATTTAGACTTTAACTATGCTGAACGGACCATAGAGAGAGATTATGATCGGGAATGATCAATTTGTTGACAAGGACAGCACGCTCAAACCCTCGGTCACAATAATTTGTGATTTCGTGCTAGTAAAGCGGATAGTTTTCTTGCATTTACCAAAAGTACTGCGCACTGGGATTTCCTCCCATGGCCGATATTATCAAGAAGTCAAACTGGCCATAAATCAAACGTTCTAACCACTATTATAGTATATAATACATAATATACTCCATAATGCATAATATTCTATAATATATATAGTAAATAATATATATATATATATATATATATATATATATATATATATGTATGTGTGTGTGTGTGTGTGTGTGTTATAATATATTATATATAATATAATAATGCATAGAAGTACCCTTGAATATTTCCAATTTAAATTTTTTAATGAATTATAATTAAATTAATGATTGAATAAGTTCTTTGCGAGTTCCCCTCTTGCATCGTTAAATTTTTGAGCTTTACACCTTTAATAAAATATTGCAGTAACAAGCATACGTATGAATGCAGGTTATTATTCAAAGAAGTAAAAGATTGCAAGTGAAAAATTGATAAGGTTTTCTATTTCACTGAAGCAAATGTTACACGCAGGAGAGCGCTATTACCTCCTCTTTCTTTCTAAAATTAACCAACGTACTCAATTCACAAACACCGTTTAAATAAGAAGTGATTATAATTTATTCAAACGAAATGAGTCGTCTACGAATTGCATAACCGGGCTCTTTCAGTTCATCCCCCCTTTTCTTACTAAATTATCGTCGAAACAATGTGGGGTACGTAAACCTTGAAAATAAAATCATTATTATTTTTACTAGTCTCATGTCCGAGTGTGATCGTAAGGTTGGCGAGCTGCTGAATACTTAACCAGTTCTCTCCATATATTTTGGCCGTGTTTCTGAGTCTCTGTGGATGAAAAATAAAATAGAGTTGAATTTCGTTCAAATCTTAATTTTTAGCAATACATTCAAGTAAAAATTAAGCTTTCATTCACTTCACATAAATTACGTTTTGTGTCACTGATATAGATTTTGTTGTTGAGAACTAAAATCATTTTTTCTAATGAAGTCGGTTTATCAGCGAAACATGACAAAGTACTTTTTTTTTCCAAATTCTCTTATAGATATTATTCTTCTTTAATAAAATCTATCCACGTTGTTTCTTAATCTTTATTTTTGTTATTGTTTGTCTTATTCTATTGCTTTTGAAGGACGGTCTGGGTGATGATATGGGTGATCTGATCTGTCATTTACCGTATATACTCACATATCATGTGACTTCAGAAGATTGAACATTGAAGGTACTTTTAAGGGGGTGGCATCATACACGAGATCAGCGTATGTACTGCTGGCCCTGGGTACGCTGTTGATTAAACTATATATCCATTTACTTTAGTCAAATTAGCTTCAAAATTAGGTCTTCAATGATACGCGAGTATATACGGTATTTTTATTTTTTATTTTTTTTTTACTATACCTTCTTTCTACCCTGGAAGAAAAATGAACTTGGCTGTGAATTTTAGTAGTTTCTTAATAATTTTTAGTTTGTCTCCGTGCCAGATTTACGTTTTGATTAAAAGTAGGTAAGATTAAAGGTAGTAAGATTAGTAGTTTATTTATTTATTTATTCACCCCAATGTTCGTGGTCGAGATTTTGGAACATGGTGACAAGAAGTAATCTAGCTAACGAGTTTGTGCAAATGGATGGCAGAATAAAAGCTGGGAGGTACAGTCAAAAGACAAACATTGCTATGATCTACAAAAGATAGGAAGTTGTAGAGAGCCATGATCGACTATGTCCTGAAATAACCTTCTATATATCGTGTCGGTATATAGTAGTTTATTTTGCTATTTTTATTTTGCTATTTATTTCATTATCTGTCTTCCGTAAAACAAGTAACATAGGACACTTCCGGGTTTTCATGAATAAATATAGAAATATGAACAAATATAAGGATGTTTTGCGGAGTTACATTTATCTTTCACATTCTGTTAGAAATGTTATACTATTTTGTAATAACTGGTTAAAAATCCGAAATCGCGTAATATGAGTTAATAATGTGTTTGAGTTCATATTGAGTTGTTGTGTTTAATCAGGACGTTTCGGCTGATTCGTTTGTTTTTTTTTTTTTATTTTCAGTAATGTCGTGTCTTGTAAACCATTTATAGGCCATAATAGTCATTTATTAAATAAATGCTTGCTGCTATTGAATACGCAACACTCATTTTTATTAAGACTGGAAAGCTAAGAAATCGAAACACTCTACTGAAAGATGTAGGGACATTATTATTATAAATAAAATATAAAATAATAATAAAAATGAAAATTATAAATAATACTATACAATAACATTAAAACTTAGTACAAAATAAATTAGATAAAAATAAAAAACAATAAAAAAGTTCTCCCAGCATGCAATAAAAACTGTTCCTGTCGGAAATACGGACATCCTGTCAAAAGACGTTAAATTCACTCTCGCTAGCAACCTTGTGACAGTCAATACGTGTCCGAACTTTTCTTTCTGGGACATTGCTTGTGATAATACGAAGTAACCTTTTTCTTTTATTACATGCAACCATAAAACACTTGTAACCAAAACTACCTACACCACTGCATATAAAAATAAGTAAATTGTATAATATTAATGTACAATTTACCACGCATTCTCTGCCATCTCTATGTTTTATTCCTATAAAGTGTGTTTTTATTTTCTGTGAACACGCGGTTATTTCTGCTGTTATGATGTGAATGACGTCATAAAACCAAATAAGACGCGGAAAGGAATTCAAATAAAACAACTAATAGCATATAAATTGTTCTTGGCTGTTTCTGTTACGAAGCAGGACATTGAGATTTGCTAAACAACGCTAACCAACGAATGCTTTCTGAAGGCCTTAGTTATGAAGGCGTTATTTGGAAGAGACGATCACCAATCATTGTTGTATGTCGAAGTCGCTAATATTTTAAAAACTTATTTCCCGCAAATATTCAATGTGGATATCCCGAGGTTGTTGTTGTAAATTAACAAATAGACTGGCCGCGAATTAGAAAGGGCACCCACATAATATTTTCTTTTTATGCTAGATGAGATGCAAGACTAGAATTAAGGAATTACATTTTTTCCCTTGTCATTTAACAAAACGAAACCCCATAACGATGAAGCAAAATTCCAAATAGGGCCGCTGAAAAGTCTCCGCATGACCCACTTCACAAAATCTTACAAAATGGACAAACAACAGAATTTAAAAAATCTCTTCTTCATCGTGCCGATAAATTTTCAGCACCCGTTAATTTATCTTTTTGTTACTACAAAGCTATCGTTATAACAGACTAAGAACAACACAAGATTGAATCTCTTATATATAAAATAACGGCGAACAGGTGTGTGGCTTTAGGTGTTTTCTCCAAACTTGAATTCTACATTCCTCTTAGGTGGGTGTTTATATATCTACCTGTCATCGACCGTCCTAAATACACCTGTCCCAAGTGCAGCTGGATCGACGACCTGTTCACATGGCGGGTGATGCCATTGACATCCAGTGAAGGCGGAATATGAACCTGGCGGCTATAAGGATATTTTTTCAGGTCAGCTCTTGCTGCACCTGGTTTTTCTGGTAATACAAATTATGCAGAGTCTTTTTCGACACCATCTGAGAAGAATCATATACTATACTAATATGAAAAGGGATTTTATAAAATGTAAAAATGGTGCACATACCAGACTAATTTGTTATCCATTCTACCACGTCGAGGCGCGCGCATTTATTTTACAGTTGGTGATTATAAAAATAGAAGTAAGGGTACTTCGACGTTGTGTAATGGTTAGCAAACTTGTCTTGTTAGATCAATTACGACTGAGTAGTGAGTTCGATCCTCACTAGGAGCCCCAAACTTTAGGCCTTGTGTCACATTTAAGCCAAGCTTAGAAAATCGCCATAAATATGGTAGGAAAGATGGCGATCACATTACTAATCAGGCAAACCCATTGTGCCAAACTGGGCGTTTTATGGTCGGGTAATATTTAACGAACTTATCTAGTAGACCATTAATACTGAATAGTGAGTTCGATCATTACTGGATGCCCCATATGTGTGGTCTTCTGCCACAAATAAATTATGATTATCAAATAACAGCTCATTGTCCTAATCCTGTTAGTATCACGTGTGATATAAGAAAAATATTAAAAACGAGGTCACTAGACCTGCTAACATCTGGAATGATGATGATTCATCATAGAATTACATCATTTTTTGTCTTCAATAGAGTTTATATAATTTAATGAGGTTTTTTCTCTTTCCTTTTTTAACGAAAAGCGAGAATTTTATTTTTAAAACCTAAACATAAACACCTAATAGCAGGCCGCTTAATTGGAATGATTAATTTGCCACCTTCAGTAAATAAATATCAGCAGATCTTTGAGATTGAGGACCTGCTGATATTTGCTATCTTTTCTACTTACACAGAGGATTCTGTAAACTATCTTAACGCCATTCATGCAATCATGAGATTATCTAATAAAATCGGTTATTGAAATGGTTATTAAAAAAGCGTGGCCCTGTGTTTACTCGCATTGCAGACAACAACTAGAATTTGCTGTTATGGCGGCATACAGGATCAGGGTGACTATTGAATTGATTTTCACTTTTGTCATAAATATCACTTCGTTTTCTTAAAACTTTGTTTTTCTTGTTTAATTTTTCTCGCTTGCTTTCACTCTTATCTCATTTTATAATCGTTATCTCGTTTATTTTTCTAACTTTCCTTCTTTCTTGCTTCTTTTCGTTTTCTTTCCTTCTTTCTTACTTCTTTTCGTTTTCTTTCCTTCTTTCTTGCTTCTTTTCGTTTTCTTTCCTTCTTTCTTGCTTCTTTTCGTTTTCTTTCCTTCTTTCTTACTTCTTTTCGTTTTCTTTCCTTCTTTCTTGCTTCTTTTCGTTTTCTTTACTTCTTTCTTGCTTCTTTTCGTTTTCTTTCCTTCTTTCTTACTTCTTTTCGTTTTCTTTCCTTCTTTCTTGCTTCTTTTCGTTTTCTTTCCTTCTTTCTTACTTCTTTTCGTTTTCTTTCCTTCTTTCTTGCTTCTTTTCGTTTTCTTTCCTTCTTTCTTGCTTCTTTTCGTTTTCTTTCCTTCTTTCTTGCTTCTTTTCGTTTTCTTTCCTTCTTTCTTGCTTCTTTTCGTTTTCTTTCCTTCTTTCTTGCTTCTTTTCGTTTTCTTTCCTTCTTTCTTACTTCTTTTCGTTTTCTTTCCTTCTTTCTTGCTTCTTTTCGTTTTCTTTCCTTCTTTCTTGCTTCTTTTCGTTTTCTTTCCTTCTTTCTTACTTCTTTTCGTTTTCTTTCCTTCTTTCTTGCTTCTTTTCGTTTTCTTTCCTTCTTTCTTGCTTCTTTTCGTTTTCTTTCCTTCTTTCTTACTTCTTTTCGTTTTCTTTCCTTCTTTCTTGCTTCTTTTCGTTTTCTTTCCTTCTTTCTTGCTTCTTTTCGTTTTCTTTCCTTCTTTCTTCCTTCTTTTCGTTTTCTTTACTTCTTTCTTGCTTCTTTTCGTTCCTCTTCTTTCATTCTTTTATTCTATATTTTGCTTTCATCCTATTAAACCCCATTTTCTCAAATTTAATCCCTCCTCTGACACCTTTTCTCTTTTAATGTATAATCTTTCAATTGAACATTTTAATTACATTAATTTAATTTGTTGCGGCATATTTGTCTTACTTTACTCTTTACTGAGTTTTCGAAAAATTAAGGGAAATTTCTTACTATTATTTTGCATAATTACGTTCTTTTGTGGTAAATTTTATCCGTCAGTTTCCATGACACCTGTCTTTACCGGTTTTCTTCGTCAAAGACTAAAACCTTAGTTTTTTAATTCTTCTTACCAATAATGACCGCTTTTAAAGGAATTCACACCTCAAACAGTTTTAAATCACTAAACATTATCGTGTATAGATACCTGAAGAAAAATCCATTGTTTCGTTGAATGATTTGCGTAAATTTCCCACATTTACTAACATTTATGTAATAACAAAAGTATTTAAGAAAGCTTTATTCAACTGAGAATGCAAGGTTCGTGTATAGTGTCCTTTTGTAGTTCCAGTAAATAGAAATAGCTCTTTCAAAGAGGAGAGTAACAAAACAAGGGGAGACCACTCTTGATTATTCATAACAATTTATAGATTCAGTAGTTTTCTTAAACCATTTTACTAAGTGTATATTATTTACTATATGGTTGAACAAATATAAACCCATCACAGGAAGTAATGATCGCTGCTATGTAGTTTCACTGAAAATCCTTTCTACTACAATTTGATGTTAGTAACGCCGGATAAGAATACAATACTAAATTTTCCTCGCGTAAAATAAATGTTTACTCATTTCTGAACTCTGTGAAACTAACGCCGACCGAATCGATTGGTATGTGGTTTCGGATTTTTTTAAAAGTCTTTTTGGAAGTCTCCGAGAGAACCTGTCTTTCCCTTTGTAGGTCAGACGTTTATATAAATTCCTGTCATTCGAGTGCTCTGTGTGTGTGTGTGTTTGTGTATCCTAAATTCAAGGTTCACATCCTGTTTATGTTGGTGCTCCAACCAACATTATTTGAGGCCCGATTCTGCACTTGGTGGTTTTGAGTTCAACTTTCGATGGACCGAGATTTTTTTTGACTTTCTGAGGTGACATCGTGTACAACGCGTGCTTTTAGTATCTCTCAAAGTGAACCCACTTCATAATGGGACCAGTACAGATAAAGTCTTTTTAAATCAAAGATTCCTGATGGACATTAAATTCGATTCAAACCTCTAGTACTTCCTGGCGGGTATTATATGCTATACTAATCTTCTTCATGGTTGAAAGAGTTACCTCTTTCCAATCGATGTCAGAGGTTAGGGACCATGTAAAAACCAAGATTTCAACTGCTCAAAGTAAACAATCATTTTTATTTGATGTGCTACAATCATCCTTTCCACCTTCGACAACTTAGTCTAGTGGTGAACTAAAATTTAGTTATATATATATAGTTCTGTTATTACAGTACAAAACCTTTATTGTATTACTTTCCCTTTGTTTATCCTCTTTTAAGTTCAGGTACATTTTTGATTAGTTACCGCTTTCTACCACTTCCTGTCTAGCCCGTAGTAATCAACAGCATAGACTCAAAGCACATTATTCCTATATTTTCTTATTCTCCTAAATCTCCCTACCCATCATAGCAACGCCGGTGTGGTTATCTTCTAAGCGTAGCTTAGATGTGGCACAAAGCCGGAAGTTCGGAGCATCCATTGAGGATCTAATTCAGTACTCAGTCGTAATGGATCGTAATGGATCTAGCGAGACAAGCTTGCTAGCCATTACACCACGTCGAGGTGCCTGAACGCCGGTATGTATCTTTCTAACCTTTTCCTGTCTGCATTGGTCTCCTTTAATAACATGTCATTACTTGTATATTTAAACAAAGTAGTCACCTTCTTATAACATTTATTTTACTATTGTATCTCTTCATGTAGAACCGCTTTCACCACGTGTTGACTGTTTACACAACTTTCTCAAATTGTGACTTCATGTAACTTTCTTCCTTTCTGAGAACATTATATATATTCATGTAAACAAACTACATGCTACCTCTTTTATACATTTAGATTCACGGTCTTAGTGCTGCATTATTCAGACTAAACTAGTCTCAAGTTTGTATCCATTTTATAGTTACACTCTTCTAGTCTTTAATAAACCTGCTGATGAATACAACTTTGTATTCAGTGTTTTAACTGCCGTAAGACATTTATCTGACTGTCTGGGGTACGCACGCGTGCGTGACGGACGCGTACACGAGAGGTACAACATATATAATTAATAATTTAACTATTCGTTAAAGATGTGAATTTCATTTTTTAAAATTATAAGTTAGTCATTTAAAGTTTAATAAACTTTCCCCATATTTTCTTCGCAAACATACATCGCGCATATAAATAGCATATAAATAATGATTCTATAAAATAAATTTTAAGTATTATCTGAAAGTGTTACAAATTGAAAAAAAATGGTTGACGTCAGTCATTTACTGAAATAACTTGAATTTGTTATAATTTCAACGACAGACACCATTTTCAGTCTAAGACCATCTCAGTTATGGATGAGTTGATTATCTTGCGACAATGTCCGCCCCACCATATATCGGTATAATTGATTTGGGGGTATATTATCCTTGTGTAATGATTAAAAGATTATGCACGTTGTATTGAAAATATATATATTTTATATAACACAATAATGCAGAAATATAAGATGAAAGTTGAAGTTTCAAGAGTTCAAGTGTAAAAATCCTGGCGCATGCGAGGGAAAGAGAAAGAATCCGAGAGGAAGTAAATATATATGTGTATGCATATGTATGTATGTATCAAAATGTAGTAGTCGCATGATCACGTGGTGAAGGAAGGTATGTTTGTTTTCAATGTAGCAAGGACGTAAGTTTGCCAGCTGGTCGTATAAATCTCGTATTTCGTCTCTGGGTATGTTATGGTGACCACAGCATCGGAGAAGGGACAAAATTAATTTATCCACTTTGGTCTTGGTTGATTTTCCATCTGTTTATATACACATTTATAGATCTACTTTGAAAAGACTGATCGCTTCTCATTGACTCATTGTTCGAATTATCTATTTTTAGAAATGGGGAAATTTTTGTTGTTTTTGTTATAATTTGTTTATTACTTTTCTTACAGACAGGTCGGGAAAGCTTTCTTGCTGTTTGGTCGAAATGTGTTTTTGGTTGCCTGACGATTTTTATTATCCGTCTGTTTTTTGTGAAATGTTGGTTTTCTTGTTATTTATATTTATTTATTTCTCTATTATCACAACTATATACTTCAGATAAAATGATAAAGTCGATTATATTGGTGGGGGACGAAATCCACTTCTGACATTGCACAAGTGATCTTTATGGGTTTAAATGTTAAATAATTTTAAGATATATTTTATACAAAATATTTTGTGTCGACGATAATTAGACTAATTTTTATAATATTAATTTCAGTCAAAACTATTATTTTATTGCACGTTTTTCTCCAAAATAATGTTGCAAAGAAACGTAACTGCTCCAAGAATAGCGGTTTAATTTTTTTAATACAAATTGTCGTACTTGTGTGCTCATTTGAAAACTATAGAGAGATATCTAACCCTTAAATATTTAGGCATGTATAGCAGTAAGGCAGAAACAGGAATGAGGGAAGAAAGAAATTGATGTTTAGACAGTTTAAAATATGAAAGGAATATTCATAATCCAATATGGCATGTTATCTAAAACATGTCAGCAAATAATGCTTCAAGATAAAGTCTGTTATGGATATACACTTTCTTAAAATGATTTATTTACTGAAAATTTCAAGCATTTTTATTTTGTCCTTTGGTAGTTGAATGATAATGGTAGATAGAAATTTTTATATAAAAATTGTTATTTTCCCCTGTTACTTCGTCTTTCAGATGGAAGCTCTGGCAAGAGTTATCTTGCCCTTTTTTCCAAGCTACCACTTTGTCACCAAAGGATAATTGAAGCAATAAATCTTACGGCTATTTACAATAATCAAATAAATAAAATAAAATAAAACTTGTTAGTTTATTAACTATTCTTTTTGCCAGTTTTCTTTTTTCTGTTTGTTTAATAAAGATTTTCAATGTATTTATAGTAACTTGAAGCGAATGCGTCAAATATGACACGGCATAAATTCAAATCTACTGAACATTTATTTTAGAGCTAATAAGAAAAACTTATTTCGAGCTAAAATCTGCTAATTCAGACTTCAAAGGATTCAACCGTCAACACCCGAACAAGATGCTATAGTTTTATTGACCAATCGGAACGACTCTCAAAAACTACTTGCTCAGTCAGTTATGAGCCATGCGTGTTGCACGCTTAGGCGATCATGTATCTTCGAAACATGACTGACGAGGCAGATTTTTTTCCCGCAGTAGGATGCCATTTCTTTCTGCGGTAGACCAGTTTCCATCTAAGGCTAGAGAACCCCGTCTGTCCTGCTATTTACCCATAGCTGGGAGGAGAAGAAGAGGATTCATACCTTTCTCAAGGGTATTAGCACGTAAATCCCTACTAACCCCTATATAAAGAACGATGTCCATCAGTTTAATCAGAGTCGAGTACATCCGTCTCTCTGTCGTCAATACACACGCACACAGACATACATTCACAGCGCTTGTATGACTTAATTCCTCCATCGACTGACTGTAACTTCTTTTCCACTCAGAACCATCCATTTTATTTCAAATCGTCTTCTAAAACGAACTTAAAAGATTTTGTATTGCTTCTTAAAATAATTATTGCTTTTTTACTTAAAACAACAACTTTATTTTCTTGTTCTTTCTATTCGTACATATTCCTCTTCATTGCTTGAATTTAATTTCCAACCTTTTAATTTCAACTTTGGCTAGGTTATATATTTGTGTTATTATTTTAAAATACATCTATCCATTGTACTAATAGATCATGGTTAAACCAGTTTAGTGAGATTACCAGTTGTGTAGAGATGTGACTGTTATTGATGGAGATATTATTAAGTGGTAAGATGAAAGTATAGTGTTGTTATAGTGGGTACCTCCAAAGATACGCTAAATAAATGAACATGTATGATGAAAAAAAAATTCAAATCTCAATAAAAACAAAGTTTTATCGTCAAAATCTTTATGTCATTAAGTGAAAGGACTAATGGATTTTTTATTGTAAAATTTTTTTTTTTTAATCCTTTTTAGAGTCTTCGAATTTTTGGTTAAAAAACTTTGTTTCTCTAGTGTCAATGGGAGACCATAAATTAGTATGGGAAATTTGAGCGTCTTTTTGATGTGAAAACACATTGATTTAGAAATACTTGCAAAAATCAATTTATTGTGGGATTTTAATGAAACTTTCAGGATTTATTCACAAATTGATTAAACTATTTTTGAAACATTTTTTTAGAATGTCTTGGTAATTTATTTTTTACATTTGTAACTCATTCATTTAATGAGAAATTATTTTGGAGCGATCTATGTCCATATTAGTTATAAGTGCAAAACCTTGGAGAATTAAATCAATTTTAAAATCATGTATTAATTTGTATCTGTCAAGTGACGTTGTTATTAAATAAAAACTGTATTTACGCGTCATAAATTCGAAAAGTTTACAATTCCTCGGCTCCCATTATCTAAAAAAAATTTGAATGTCTTTGTGCGTGTATAAACGAGCCGATTTTTGTCCATAGACAACATCTTCAGAAAATAAGAATAGTAACTATATAAATTTAAAATTTGTTAGTAATTTTCTAATAAGCGTATTCGTAAGTAAGACTATAAAACCGGAGTACTTAAAATTAAATAAAATATTAGAATGCTTAAAATCTTTCATATTCTAAAGATTACTAAGCAGTTAAAAAATGATTAAAAAGGCTTTTACGTTGTATTCATTATGTACTTTTATAACAATTACGTCCTCCTTTATAAATTTCCTAAGCGTCAGGTCGTCAATAAATGTGTTCTGTAGTGCCAGTCTATAAGATCTGAGTAAGGATTGTCTTAACGAATATGTATTAAAATTAGGTGTGCAAGTCTTATCAACTAAATATCTCAGACGTCGTTATTTTTTCCTTTACTAGGTACCTATAAATGTGGTTTTGTACCATACTAACCCAGTCTTAGAAAATATATTAATATTCAAAGAAACCTTGTTTGAAATTTGTATTTTTTAGAGAAAGACATTCAAGTAATTTTGTTATAAATATCAAAGATTTACAACATTACAAAAGACTTCATTGATAATTCACCATATTTATCCTGTCAGTTTGTGCGTAAAGAATACCGCATATAATCTTAACCAAGCCAAAGTACTTTTTAATTTGCATTCATAAATCACAGCAAGAAAGCCTTGTGGCTGAAAAGTTTATGTATTTTCCATGAGTTTCAGGGACCAGTGTTTGAACAGTGTTTGATAACACCTAAAAGTTTGAATACTGATTTTTTAGGTAGATAGGCTCTTCTCAGTTGGGTGTCCTGGGTAAGACGATAAACTACATCCGACAGCAAGGCCTCTGACCAGGTGGTTTTGAGGAGCGTAATTGCTGGTGTTCCCAGATCCACCCTGACCCGGGGTTGTAGAACCTGTTAGGGTCCCAGCTATGGGCAAATAGTTAACCCCAAATAGGTTTTATACCAGCAATACATTTTTGTAAAAATTAGTACCAGCAATGAATTTTTGAAGAAAAAAATATTACCAACAATACATTTTTACCAGCAATACATTTTTTTAAAAAATATTACCAGCAATACATTTTTACCAGCAATACATTTTTACCAGCAATACATTTTTAAAAAAATATTACCAGCAATAATAATCTTGTCGGCATTAAATAACCCATTGAGGTTTATATGCCGTAAAATAAAACAAACCAAACCAAATCAATCTTCTCAGTTAGAAGTAACCTTAATCTTCCTTCTAATTGTTTTCCAGCATTTGACTTAAGAATAAAGAAGTCTTTAGTTTATTATAATATAAAATAATCTATAGGCAAAAGTTTTGGGACAATCCACTTGATTTCGAAGTAAATTCAAAACTAATTTACTAACTCATTTCGGGTAGGAAAGACTTTCTCTTCCTGGAGAGTTTTATCATATATTTAATAATAATAATAATAATAATTAACTTGAGTCAAAAGGATTTAGAATCATAGTAGGTTGAGAGATGATTGAAAAAGGTTCAATATTTACCATTTCTTACATGTTCGGAGCATGGCACATTTGACTTTCCCCTACAAATTGTCAGTTATCCGTCCAGCCATACCACATAAAAAATTTGATAAGTATCTGTCGTTGGCGACGGAAAATTGAACATTTGTGGAAAGTCACTTGTGCCATGCTCCGAACATGTAAGAAATGGTAAATATTGAACCATTTTTCAATGATACTTTTCCTGTAGTTTGATATGATTCTAAATCCTTTTGACTCAAGTTAATTCTTTCCTTTTCAGTTCCATTTTCTCTTTCCTTTTTTTTTTTTTTTTTTGTTTTTTTGCTTAAACTCTATATACTAAAATCTGATATTCCCCCTTGGAGTGGTCACTCCGACTTATACTAAGTTAAAACTTAGTATAGTCTACCCCACTGAATACCATACACTATTATGAACTATTCTACCTTCTATATATCGGCGGTCACCCGGGACAACAAGGGCCGCGTCCCTCAGAGAGGAACCAGTCTGAGGACGAAAAATCTGTCACTGGAACAAACTCTTCCACACACGAAGAGACACTAGGTCACCAAACCCGGAATATTGCGAACCTTGGACCAAGTGACTCGATGCCAAATCGACTAATAAAAAGTAAACGAACGAAATGGAGCCGCGAAGAGTATCGACAAGTCATGACATCCTTCTTCATTGCACTCGAAAGCCCAGCAAAAAACACCACTAATCAAACATACCTAATATGGAGAAGTATGGTGGGAAATGATATAAGACCTAACCTCAATCCAAACATGCTTGCCAATGTCCGTAGGGACATCATGCGAAACAACAGACACTCAAAAGCAGAAATAGATAAGATAAAATTAGATATAAGACAAAATACTATGACCCATCACTCAAACTCTAATGAGACGAAGTTAGAATTCCTTGAAAACCACGAAGCTGAAATCACCGAAGCGAAAAATGACCACATCCAACTACTGAGCAGAGTAACTTTCATACAATTGTCAGACAGAGACCAGTTCCCCAAAATCCATATGACGAATTCCAACAAGCACACCGTGAAAATATACAATGCTGCCCTGGAAACACTGTTAACAGATAAACCACCGGGAAACATCACAGAAGTTAACAACGTCATATACGCAACAGCTTTAGCAGCGACTCGGAAGCTTGGGGTCAAGACAATAAATGAAATTAACAGACACAGAGAACCAGCTTGGAAAACAAAACTGATACGAGAAATGAGATGTGACCTTTCTATATTAGATGAGCTCACCAGAAACCCTAATATTTCCACCCGTAAGTGCAAAAAGATCAAGCGGAAATATAACATTAAATCCCTAATTGACATTCCATCAATCAAGGAAATGCTGAAGCAGAAACTTCAGCTAAAGGCAGAGAGAACAAGACGATACGAAAAACGTTGTAGGTTCTATCGCCAAAATAAAATATTCCGAACTGAAGAAATTTTACAGGGAAATTGGAAAAACACCTATACATGTCGAAAGGCCACAATCGATTGATAATGTACAGACATTTTGGGAAAATATTTGGAGCAGCCCAAAGGAATATAACCCAAATGCAGAATGGATCCGACGTGAAGAAGAACGAATGCTGGATACACTTCTGCAAGAATAGGAAAATATATCCACAGATGATGTTAGGCAAGCTCTAACGAAATCCACAAAATGGAAATCCACAGGAAATGGCAAGCTGGATTTGTCATCTCTCATCTACCCATGAAATTCTTGCAAAAACATTATCAACGCTTGTAAATAATCCCAATAAAATCCCGGAATGGATTACTGAAGGTATTACATACCACATACCAAAAACAACTGAAACAGACGACCCGAAAAATTATAGACCGATAACATGTCTCTCCACAACGTATAAGTTGATCACGTCTGTACTGATGAACCGTACTTATTCCTTTTTCGAAACAAACAGCATTCTTCAGCTGGAACAGAAGGGATGCAGAAGAGATTCATATGGCTGCAAAGATCAACTATTGATAAATAAAATGATCCAGGAAAATTGCAGGAGACGATGTAAAAATCTTAGCGCAGCGTGGATTGATTATTGTAAAGCCTTTGATAGTGTTCCACATTCTTGAATCCTTAAGACTTTGGAAATGTACAAAGTCTCCCCTGTGGTATTAAATTTTCTTAAGCACAGCATGGGAATGTGGAACACCAAACTATACCTTAGTCACGCTAGGGGCACTGCCATATCCAACCGTCTGAATATCCCACGTGGAATCTTTCAAGGAGACTCTCTGTCACCCCTTCTGTTTTGTTTATCCTTAATCCCTCTTACGCATGAACTGAACAACAGTAGCTATGGTTACAAAATAAATAAGAAAATATTCAGTCACCTACTCTACATGGATGATCTCAAACTCTTTGCCAAAGACGACAATGAGTTGAAAGGCCTCCTCAATATTGTAAAATACTTCAGTGACGACATAGTCATGGACTTCCGATTAGATAAATGTGCAAAAGTAATATTCAAGAAAGGTAGAATTATAGAAACACCCTTAATAGATTTAGATTTTGTCACAAAGATTAAGGTACTGGAGCATGATGAAGCTTATAATTACCTAGAAATTAGCGAAGGAGATGGCATACGACACCCGCAAATTAAGGAAAAAATAAGAAAAGAGTACTACAGGCGTGTACGTCTGGTACTAAATACTGAGCTAAACTAAAAAAACAGAATAACAGCCATAGACACATTGGCTGTCCCTGTAGTGCATTACAGCTTTAATGTCCTTAACTGGACCATAGCTGAAATTAAGCGAATGGACGCCAAAACGAGAAAGCTTCTCACTTGCTACCGCATGCATCATCCCAAAGCTGATGTTGATCGTCTGTATGTGCCAAGACCCGAAGGAGGCATAGGATTAGTTCAACTAGAACTGTCCTACAAAACTACAAAAATTGGCCTCCAAAGATACTTGGAAACTACAGAAGACTGGGTGATGATATGCTTCAAGGAACATGAAAGTAGTAAGCGTCTTTACTACGTAATAAAAGAAGCCAACAAATTCAAAATCGAGTTTCAAATGGGCGTAGAGATGCAAGTATAGGACAATACACCGGCTGAAACTACAAAATACTTAAAAAAGACAGCAAAGACGAATGAAACCGGCCAGATACAGAAGCGATGGCAAGATAAACCGCTTCATGGCCAATACTCTGCCCGTACCAAACAAGCTGACGTAGACAAAACCCGTACCCATCAGTGTCTACGTAGTGCAGGGTTAAAAGCTGAAACTGAAGGTTTTATCCTTACTGCACAGGACCAATGCAATGCTTGCTAACTAGGAATTATCAAGCACATATACTAAATTATTGTGTCAGCCCAAAATGCAGATTCTGTGATAAATACCCAGAAACGATTGATCATCTTGTATCAGGTTGCACGATGTTGGCACCCACTGAATATAAAACCCGGCATGACAGAGTGGGCCAATATCTTCACTGGAAAGTCTGCAACTTCTACGGGAAGGAAACTGAAAGAAAATGGTATGAACACCACCCAGACCCGGTTACGGAGATAGGACCTGTTACGATTCTATGGGACTACACAATACACACTGACAAAACAATCAAAGCCAACCGCCCAGATATTGTTATTAAAGACCACAAACAAAAAAAGTGCCTCCTTATTGATATGGCAGTCCCTGCTGACTGCAATGTATCTTTGAAGATATTCAAAAAGTTGTCAAAATATAAGGACATTGAAATAGAAATCTCGAAAATGTGGCATATGGGAACATCAACAATCCCTATTGTAGTTGGAGCCCTAGGACTGGTTGGAAAAGATTGCAGATTGAAAAGACTAATTGAAGGGATTCCTGGAAGTCCATGCTTCAAGGAGATCCAAAAAATTGTACTGACATGTACAGCCCACATTTTACGAAGGGCTTTATCTATGTAATTTTTTTTTTTTGTCAGTGGAAAGTGTCATGATGCCATTTCTAGCCTTAGGTCCTTGGGCGGGACACGGAAAGAAATGTGTAAACGCCAGAAATCAAAGAAAATAATAATAATAATAATAATAATAATAATAATAATAATAATAAACTCACTATTGCGTAAAGTTTCCTTACAAGTTTAACACTTTTTGCCTAATCTATCTTGCTGGCTAATGGTAATCTTAGTTCGGACGTATTTAAAAAAAAAATAGGTAACAACCTCCCTTAAAAAAATGGACGCTGATTGGTTGAATAGTTTCAGCATCTTGATTCGTAGGAATAATTAAACCAAAGAATGTATGAAATTTAATTATTAATTCTAGAGGATAACCTCAAACTTTTGGCCAATAGTGTATGTATTAAAGGATAATAACTGCTGCCTAACCAAGTTTGAAGTTGCACCAGTCTTTGAACATGAGGAGTGAGTATGCAACCATAAATGACTCGACTAAATTATATGCGTTCCACGATATCATAATCATAGCCATAGACCATGACAGAAAATCTGATCTGTTTCCTTAACGACTAAACAACACATAATAATCATTTTGGGCGCGTAGAGTAACAGCGATTAAAGTTGGTGAAAGATGATTGAAGAGTGTAAATCAGAGAAATATGATTACAAAAAACAGATGTGAACTCAATCAGTGCTTGTTAATTGCTGGAACTGGCAATTTCCAAAATGACCAACGCATCCAAATGATCTGTTTACATCTTGTTTGCATGAAGGTCAGACCAAAACTAGAGCATTGCTGCCATATTTAGGCTAGAATTTCTCAATCATCATTTCCCAGTTGTGATAGAGTTAAAAAGCGTGAGTAACTAATTTTCACCCTATTTTTATTTTCCACAGACGAAACGTTGCTAACCTCTCGCTACTTTCAAGTCAAATGTTCAGATGAGCTATATTCGTTAGTTCCACAAGTTTAGACCTTCGCAGCTAGGGTCCGCCAGTCCACGTACTCAGGGTTAAATCATTCTCATTCCCTTCGTATTCCATTGGTAAAGAGGAAGTTCCACTCCAACAGCCTTTTCCCATGAACTGTTACTTTGTGAAACTCCCAAGATGAAGCTTCACCGATCAATACGATCTTAACCTCTTAGCCATTCTTTGGTCATCCGTTATCTAGCCTCCATATCCTCATAATATGCACTTCTTACTTCAGGTTTATATCGCACAGTAACCCTCTGCCTTGAGTGGCTCCTAGCTTTGTATTGGGTGAACAATAATAAAAAAAAAGTAATGGTACCAACGTAAGAAAAATGCAGTTTCATACAATGGGATAAGTATGTCGAATACATTGTGAACAATTTTGCTCTTTTTTCATACATCGTTTGTAAAGAAACAAAATCTGGTCGGTGGAATTTAATCGAAGGTTTAAATTCTCTTTGTTGTCATTTGTATTATTTTGTATTATTTTCCACAAATGCTTCTCGGAAAGGCACAAGCTTGAAATGACTTGTGGCAGAGTTATCTGAATTTAATAAATAAAACGTACGTATTTTGTTCTTTTCACTACCAAAAACTCATTATCCACACGAAGAAAAAAAACCCCCAAAAAAACAACAACAAAAAATACAAAACAAAACAAGCATATTTCAATAATGTTGTATGTTTTTGTTTGCCAACGGGGATAAGCATTTGAATCCATGGAAAATATGTGCTCAGAAATTTCAGCAAACATGAAGTAGATAGGTAAAACTCTTCTGTGTTATTCATTTAGTCGCTTGTCCGTTTCTTCCACTGAACAATCCATGTATGTTTTTTTGACACTACCATACCCAAGAATTGATCTTACAACTGTCAGACAGATATATGGTCTCGCAGATTAAAGGCATGGTTAAAACCTGCTAGTGCGAATATCTATATAACTTATAATAATGCTAAATCCTAATCAAGAACTTCAGTAAAAATTAATTTAAGCAACAAAAAAGTGATTATGAAATTATCAGCTGATAAACTTCCGTTAATAACACGCATGCGTGCACACAGTCACACTCACCGATGAGTTTTATTTACATCGCTCATCGACCAGAGTCATTATGAACTGCATAATTCTTTCTATGGCTGTAGAGTATGTGCTGTGCTTTGCAAGGGCTACATAGGATTTTGAAAATCACGGTTCCTCGATTGGTGGCCATCTACCGTTAGAGATTCCAGTTTGTTCTGCCATTTAAGTCGTAGAAGAGATGGATTCATACCTTTCCTAATTGTATTTGTGCAAGAGTGAAGATAATGAACCCGACCGGAATTCGAACTTATTTCTTTCACGATGTTTGAAGTGTGTGACTAAAAAATGTTAAGTAGCTATTTAAACACCAAGTTACTTAAGTCAAAGTCATTGGTGGACATTGAGGGAGTGGTCCAACTCAGGCGGCAAATATTGGAGATGGGGCCGTAGGTGAATTAATATTATGAAGTCGCATGCAAATTTAGTACTGTTATTTTATCTCCTTTTCCACTTGTGCTATTTTTATCTGAATTCACTTTATGGTTAAATAATAAACTGGACATTTTCTTTGAGGATTTTATTAGGACTCAGTTACCGTTAGAGATTTTTTTTAATAGTGCCTATAAGAGCCAAAGCAGGCCTAAAATGGAGTATGGTTGCCATATTTGGGTGGGAGCTGCCCAGTCCTCACTTTCCAGTATTGATAAAGTCCAAAAGCGTCTCCGGGTCCTTGGAGAAGAATTATTTTCCACCCCCAACCACTCTCTCATTGTTTTATCTCTACTTCCATGGAAAGTGCTCGGGCGAACTAATTTCCTTGGTTCCGCCAGGTCTAACCTTCACAGCTAGATCCCGCCATCCGACTTACACTGTAGCAAACCACCAACATTCCACCGTATTTCATCGGCGAGAAGTAAGTTCAACTCAAACAACCTCTTCTCGTGAAACACTTGCCCTGTGAAACAGACTCCCGTGGATATTTCCTCCATCACTACAATCATAACCTGTTCAAGTCTAGAGTTAACCGTTATCTTCCCCTCCTTATCCATATAAACTACCCCTTAAAGTAAGCCTCTACGTCGAGTGGCCCCAGAACGTTGTACAGGGTGACCCTTACTGTAAAAAAAAAAAAAAAAAAAAAAAAAAAAACGCATTTTATCTTCAAAATGTTTATTTACACAAAATATTTTTTTTTATTAATTTTTAAATGTTTTTTTTATTTTATTTTTGTGTTCGCTGTTGCTGTTTTTTTCTTCTGCACTCAAATAAAAATAAATAATCGTTCTTTATATTTCGTAGATGCTGTTCGCTTTTGGAATATTATTTAGAGGGGGAGGGAAGTTCTACGACTGCCCCAAGCTGAACAAACGCTACACACCCCGCTGATCAAAGTAAAACTGTTATTTTCAAAATCATTTTTTATCGCAAGAAACAAAATCCTTTTTCTTCTTCCTCTCTTTCTAACACTTTCGTTTCTTCAACTCGAATGTCTTGCTATTTTAAACCTTACTATTTGCTTCTAATCAGTTATCATCTGACTGACATTTTTTTCTCCGGCTTTATTTATAAGAACGTTTTCAACTCTGTTTTGTTTCTACAGATTCCTTTTCTAATCCCGTCAAAAACAATTATGATTAATCAAGTATTACTTACATTTTCATTTAATCGCTTCCTGCTAATTAATTTAAACCTATTTGTGCCTGCTACAATTAGAATTATTACTAATTCATTTTTAAAAAAAAACAAAATCAATCACAGTGATTGATCACTTGCATTTTATCCTGTTCAATCTGGCTCTTAATTTATTTGAACCTGCTTACAAATTTCTAAGACATAGTACTTAAAATAAACCTTTCTAAAATAGAAACTATGATTGGTGTATGAATCAGCTACAACATAGTTAATATAGGAGATAAGAATGTTGAACCTGAGATAGCCTACGCTAGGAATAGTTTCGCTCAACACAGCATGGTGCTACAAAACCAAAATATTATTAACCTAAGAATTCGAGTCACGTGTTAAATAGCCTCATTATATATAGACTTTTCTATGGATGTCATGCACGACCTCCAACTCGTTCAGAAATGTCTAAACTGTCATCGATATACAAAGATTTTCACAGTTCAATGATTGTTTTAAGCTTATAGTGCCACGCCTACATTTTCTCCAATTCTAATTGGTCAATAAATACATACTTAAAAATAACAGGACAATTTATCTATCGCATTCCACCATAGTAAATTTGTTCCTACACTTTGTTTAAAACAAGCTTTGCTACAAAATCGCTGATTGGTCCATTTTCCGTCCAATCGGATATTTTTCATGTATATTCAAAAATGTACTATAGCGTCTCTGCTTGGAGCCACTCCAGATAGTATAAATATTGCATGCATTCCAAAAAACTAGTAGTAGTAATTTCAGAACCACAGTCGAGGTACCCAGAGACAATAGTTCTCATTTACTCGCTCGTGTATTTCATCCTACTCACTCCGCACGTACATACACACTACAGAACTTTATGTGACACACCACCAGTTCTCAGTGGACACACCAAGTTAAATCAACTCTGTAAGCTGCAACTATTGAACAATTTTCTGAAAGAAATATTCTATTTTCAACACTGAACTCTGAACATTTACTCAGACAAATCTTCTTTAAGACATTTCCTTACAGTCAAGGGGAAGCTACTTTTTTCTCCCTTTTTCACTCATATTACAACTACTTTGTATTATTGTTGAATTTAATATACATATTTCTTCGTTAAACAAAATTGCATATGTGCTGATTCCTTAAGTTTATAAATTTTCCAATAATGTTCTTTGTCTATAATCTCAACCTGATCCCACAGAGGGTGGTTATCTCCCTTTTCTCTCCATATGTGGTCAGCCACGCTTGATTCTTCCACTTCCTCTTGTGTTACAGCTTTATGGTGTTCTTGAAGCCTTACCGTGAGGGGGCGGCCGGTCTCTCCTTTATATTTCTTTCCGCAGCTGCACGGGATAGCGTACACACAGTCTTTAGTCATGTTCTTCTCTATGAGGTTTCTTACTCGAGGGAGATATCTGCGAAGTGTCGTCAAGCTTTTGAAGGTCGTCCTGATGTTATATGGACCGCAAATCATTTGTATTTTCTCTGATAACCCCTTCACATAAGGCAGGCAGACTGTTTTCTGAGTGTTGTTATCCTCCTCCTCCTGTACCCGCCTATCCCACTTTTTTGGGATTGCTGCCATGTACCCAGGGTAGTTGTTACGTTGTAACAACTACCCTGGGTATACTGATCAATTCTTTATCTAATGTCTCTGGGTCGGCACTTATGACTTTTGCCCGGTATTGTAAGCAGCGGACGATCCCTTTCTTTACGCTGTATGGATGGTGGGAGTTGAAATTGAGGTACTGTCTGGTGAATATCGGTTTACGGTATATGGATGTCTTGAACCCATGCTCTGTTCGAGATATTAGAACATCCAGGAATGGGAGTGTGTTGCTACTCTCTTTCTCCATCGTAAACTGTATCAAAGGTCTTATTGAGTTCACAGGGTCCAGTAGAATCTGAACATCTTCCTGGTGTGGCCAGAGTATGAAGGTGTCATCTACATACCTTAACCATAGAGTTTGCTTTAGAGATATGGATTCTAATACCCTTTTGTCAAAGTATTCCATGTATATATTCGCCATTGCTGGTGATAATGTCGAGCCCATTGGTAAGCCTTCATCCTGTCGATATATGTGTGATCCAATTCCGAAGTGTGTTGAGTCAAAATCTCCATCAGATTATCTATTGGAATAGTGGTCCGTTCTTCTAGGTATGAGAACTTGGAGAGGGGAATTAACAGAAGATAACTGATAACTGACATCCATTAGACATGGCACGTGGAACTAGAACAGTCTACCACAGTGAGCGAAATAAAGGGTTCAGTTCGACATTCCAACCACCTGAAGAAGGCCGCAGCGTACAACGGCCGAAACGTTGTAATAAATATGGCGACAAAGATAAGGACAATAGTCCGAATAATGTAAATAGTGTACATAATACCTCATCTCAGAAATATAGACAGGTGTATGTGTGTGTGCGTGTGTGTGTGTGTGTGTGTGTGTGTGTGTGTGTGTGTGTGTGCGCGCGGGTTTGAAGTATGTTTAATATATATATGTGTGTGTATATGTGTGTGGGCGCGCATTTGAATCATTTATAATATGTGTGTGTGTGTGTGTGCGCACGTTTGAAGCATCTATAACATATATGTGTGCGTGTGTGTCTGTGTGTGTGTGCTCGCATGTTTGATGTATGTATAATATATATATGTGTGTGGGGCGCGTTTGAAGCATGTGTAATGTATGTGTGTGTGCGCATTTGAAGCATGTATAATATATATGTGTATGTGTGTGTGTATGCGTGCGTGCGCGCGCGCGTTTATATTCATATATATATATATATATGTGTGTGTGTGTGTGTGTGTGTGTGTGGTGATGCATAATCGTATCCGAAACAAAAGCGAAAATGATGAGACAAAGTGGAATTTTTTTTTTTTCAAAGACGTGTTTCGCCTGTGAAAGCTTATGTTCTCTTTGGCGTCTTCAAATAAAAGAAATACAAAACTGTGTGTGAGGAAAAATGTCTTGGTATCTTTGAGGATAATTGGGTATCATAAATCAAATTAATTACCCCAGCCTATCAGTTAGGTTTGAAGAGAGTCTGTCAGTATATGTGCTTGACAAATAATAATAAAAAGTCACTGATTTAAAACCCTACAATACCAAACGGCTCTAATACAGATATAATTAAAACAAAGATATTTTGAAACTTCTCTTAAGCTTGAGTTCACGATAAATATGACTGCTTTTTCGAAAGAACGTCTCTATTTTAGTTAAGTGATGAGTGCGATGGAGATAGGGAAAAAAGAGGAAAAAAAGAAGAAAAAGAGAGAAAGTATTACGTTTGAAAGAAAGAACAGGAAGAGGGAAAAGACGTTGATAAAGAGTGAGAAAAAAGTCGGAGAAGAGAGAGAAGTAAATCACAGTATGAGAGAGAAGGATATAGTCGCGCCAGGAGAAAGAAAGAAATAAAGAAAGAGAAAGAGGAGTACTAAAAAAAAAAAAAAGAAAAGAATCAAATTCAGCTGCCCAACCAGTCCAGCGATTTCATACCAATTTCTTGTGCAGATGTGCTTGTGTTGTCGATTTGCTACGACGCAGTTAAATACTCGCTCTGATGTCCTCTCTTCTGGCCTTCTAGTAAAGAAAAAAAAAATATTTCTGCATTTATCCGGAACTAGATTTTCCGTTTGAAAAATATTATACACGTTTATTTTTAGAGTAGCACAAAAATACAGGGTGCGATGGATAAATTGTCGTCTAAATGACGCATAAATGAAAATAACACTGACATCTCATGTTCACAGATATATTGACTAAAATCACACAAAAATATCTTGAAATACTAAAGAGTAAATTTATTCAATAAAAAATCGGCATTGACTTCAATCACATCCTCCAGACGACTTCGGAATCTCCTGTATATCTTCTGGACGGTTTCCTTGTTTAAGTCTGTGAATAATGTCATAATCCTTGCCTTCAGTTCATCTTTGGTGTTACAAGGAGTTTGGTTGGTATCTCGCTCAACTGCGCCCTACACATATTAATCCAGGGGGTTGCAGTCTGGGGAGTTAGGTGGCCATATGTAAGGGGTGATGTCGTAGCAGAAAATGACTGACAGCCATGACTGCGTTCTTTTGCTTGTGATGCATACTGCAGAGTCCTGTTGCCAGATATAGGGTCTTCCAACAGTCACCCTCTTGACCCTCGGCAGCACTATTTCCTCAGGGCACTTGATGTAGGCCTCCGTGTTGAGTCTGAGGCCCTGAGGGAAGATGAATGGAGGTATAATGTCGCCATCACTAGTGAACCTTCCAAACACCTTCTTAATCACCAACTCTTTCCGAATCTTCAGCACTGTCCTCAGTTTGTTACCGAAACACTCTGAAAAGTTCGTATTGGAACTTCTGGCGCGAATGCCAAGCAGTACATACCCTGTATGTTAGTATCTAAGCGAAATATAAACGTTTAACTTTTTGATTGTGGTGATATTTGTCAATCCTGGAGTCAAAACGAGATTGATTTGAGTTTCCTGAACAGTAAACACATACAATCATTTCGTCACTTGAAGAGATCGTTATAAACAAAATTAGAGAAAAAATAAACCCGCAACAAAAGGATTCTTCAATCGTCTGGAACCAAACTTTTTAAAAATGCCATTCAAAATTAGACATTTACTTCTAAAATATAGCGAGAGGTGTTAACATTTACGAAGTTCTGTAAATACTGACATCTCATTCGATAAGTTATTTCGTAGGAAATATGCCTTAGATCAAAAGACTTGACCGCTGACTGTATAATATTATGTGTTTGTTATTGTTGCTAATCTTCTTCTTATATATCTTCTTATCTTATATATATATATATATATATATATATATATATATATATATATTGTCTGACGATCGCAAACAGCGTGAAAACCAGGGTCACAAACTCACATCAATCCAACTAAAAATGCTAGCTCTATCATTGATATTGAGCGCTTTCCAATAAGTACTGAGCATATTTAATATATAAATAATATATAAAAATTGCATATATATATATATTTATAATTATATAAATACGCATTTGACACACACACACACACACACACACACACACACACATATATATATATATATATATATATATATATATATATATATACAGTGTATCACAAAAGTGAGTACACCCCTCACATTTCTTCAAATATTTAAGTATATCTCTTCATGGGACAACACTGACAAAATGACACTTTGACACAATGAAAAGTAGCCTGTCTGCAGCATATATAACAGAGTTAATTTATTTTTCCCTCAAAATAACTCAAAATATAGCCATTAAAAGCTAAATCCCTAGCAACAAAAGTGAGTACACCCCTTAGGAAAAGTTGTCAATATTAACATACAACATGTCAACTGTCAATATTTTGTGTGGCCACCATCATTATCCAAAACTGCCTTTACTCTCCTGGGCATGGAGTTTACCAGAGCTTCACAGGTAGTCACTGGAATGCTCTTCCACTCCTCAATGACGACGTCGCGGAGCTGGCGGATATTTGAGACTCTGCGCACCCCCAACTTCTGCTTGAGGATGCCCCAAAGATGTTCTATTGGGTTCAAGTCTGGAGACATGCTTGGCCAGTCCATCACCTTTACCCTCAGCCTCTTCAGTAAAGCAGTGGTTGTCTTGGATGTGTGTTTGGGGTCATTGTCATGCTGGAACACTGCTCTGTGACCCAGTTTCTGGAGGGAGGGGGATCATGTTCTGCTGCAGTATTTCACAGAACATGTTGGAGTTCATGTTTCCCTCAATGAAATGTAACTCTCCAATACCTGCAGCACTCATGCAGCCCCAGACCATGACATTCCCACCACCATGCTTGACTGTAGGCATGACACACTTATCTTTATACTCCTCACCTGCTTAAGGCCATCAGAACCAAACAAATTAAATTTCGTCTCATCAGACCATAGGACATGGTTCCAGTAATCTATGGGCTTTGTTGACATGTCTTCAGCAAACTGTTTGCGGGCTTTCTTGTGTATTGCCTTCAGAAGAGGCTTCCTCCTGGGGTGACAGCTATGCACACCAATTTGATGTAGTGTGCGGCGTATGGTCTTAACACTAACAGGCTGAATCCCAATCTCTTTAATCTCTGCAGCAATGCTAACAGTACTCCTACGCCGATCTTTCAAAGAAAGCATTTGGATGTGACGCTCAGCAAGTGCGCTCAGCTTCTTTGGACGACCTACCCGAGGCCTGTTCTGAGTGGACCCTGCTCTTTTAAAATGCTGGATGATCTTAGCCACTGTGCTGCAGCTCAGTTTCAGGGTGTTGGCAATCTTCTTGTAGCCTTGGCCATCTTTATGTAGTGCAACAATACGTTTTTTAAGATCCTCAGAGAGTTCTTTGCCATGTGGTGCCATGTTGGAACTTTCAGTGACCGGTAAGAGAGAGTGTTAGAGCTGCACTACAAATTTGAATACACCTGCTCCCCATAAACACATGGGCATAATTACACTAATGAGTCACATGACATTTTGGAGGGAAAATGAAAGCAGTACTCAATTTAGACATTTAAGGGTGTAGTTTCTTAGGGGTGTACTCACTTTTTAGGGGTGTAGTTTCTTAGGGGTGTACTCACTTTTGTTGCCAGGGATTTAGCTTTTAATGGCTACATTTTGAGTTATTTTGAGGGGAAAAGAAATTAACTCTGTTATATATGCTGTAGACAGACTACTTTTCATTGTGTCAAAAGGTATTTTTTTCAGTGCTGTCCCATGAAGAGATATACTTAAATATTTGAAGAAATATGAGGGGTGTACTCACTTTTGTGATACACTGTATATAAAATGAAATCAGGCATGCTGATTATGTACGGAAAGAAATAAGTGATCATCAATACTTGCGAAATGAAGAAAAAAAAAATACTAGACAGAGAGCAATGGAGAATCAAACGTCTAAAGGAATCGATGTATATACTTGACCATTAGATCCTCTTCATCACTCTATGGTAGGTCGTCTCAAAAATGTTTTAAATTGCATCATTTTTTATTTCTTGCAGAAATAATAAACAATTTTTATACAGCAAAATAATCAGCTAATTATTTGTTAGAATACAGTTATATATTTTATCAGGTATGTCATTGCAAAATATGTTATTTAATGATACAACTATGTCTAAAAGATAAACTTTAATGGTGGTAATTGTAATAGAAAAATTCAGTTTTCATAAAGGAAAATATTCGGTATTCATTGACTGAATAGTGACAACTCTTTTTAATGTCGATGTGAGTTTCCTTCCAAATTCTTTGTTTTTATTCCTAAATTTTATTTATCAATTTTTTAAGGTTAACCAAATAATGTCAACCAAATAATCGAACAAGGATTCGAGTTTTTGCCTTCTTTTTTGCCGGATTTGGGTTATATTCTGTGTGTTATCCCTACATAGCTTTTACCAGTTCTGTTAAGAAGTCATTAGGTGGCGCTTTGATGCACCTATAAAAACAGGACACTTCCTGTTTCGTCCTCTTTTCTTTCTTTTCCGCCCAGCATGCTGTAGCCACGACATGCACGGGACCTTGCTCCTTGACATGAGGATATTTCCCTCATTAGTGACTGAACTCTTCACACACACACACACACACACACACACACACACATACACACACACACACACAATTTTTGCAACACACGTTAGCGTGTTGAAAGCCGCACATTATTTATCATTCTTGAAGTTATTGCTAACATTTTTTGTTAAAATTTACAAACTCTACTCTCTCTACTGTGTTCATATTTAAAGTGTTTCTAATGTGCATTATACTTTACCAAAATGAAAAGCTATGCAAAAAAACATTACTTCATTTTTATTAAATAAGAATTTATTTTAATCATCAAATTATTTTTTTTTTAAATAATGGGAGTATTTTATTTGTTAAATAATAAAACTTTTAATTTTTCCAACAAAATGAATGAACATTTATTGCACTAAGCTACGCACCCTAATAGTTTGTACCCTGTTACCTGTTTGCACGTCTCCCCAAAATTTGGTTTCGATCGGTCAATACATGGCTATTTTAGAGAGCGTGACGGACAGACGGACGAACGGACAGACGAACAGACTAACGGAAGTCACTGAATTTTATATATAGAGTGCTTTTATTCAAATTCATTCTATTTCCTTACATTTGTCATTTACATGTGCAGAATATTGTTGCCATTGCTTTTAGTCTAACTAGAAACGGTGCTGCAACAATTCTAACAACATCAATATGACTTCATGCCTGTTTACATTGCTTAAATTTCTAGAATTTCATAAATTTTCTGCTATTAAATAACTTCAGATTAGTTGTTGGATTTAAAATTGTACATTTGATTTCATTTACTGCCATGCTTCGTTATCTCTGGTCTTTTGTACAATTCTATAATAAAAGAAAAAGAAAATGAACGCCTCTACAATAAAAGATACAAACTGAAGATTTAACACCCATGAAAATGAAACTCGAAGAAGCTAAGTCTTTGTTTGTTGAGAAAACTAGGCACTGTATTGCATCTAACAAATCTAGGCTCTCGTAATTACTGACAACTCTGTAATAGTGTATTAAGTAAGAGTAAGTTTTCTATTCCTTCTCTTGTCAATCAATTTGAGGTGTTAACACCGGGAAACTGCAATAATCATTACGCAATTGACTCTGTTGATAAATATCCGGTGTGAAAAAGAAGTGCAATTGTTTATTTGTCTGAATTCGTTTTATTTTACGTACCTATTTGCATCTGCATGCAATGTTCATGAGGGACGGTAGGTGGAAAGGAACGACGGAATGGCTTCTCTGATGAGATTATTGCATGATTTATTCATCTGCCAGTATCGACTCTGAAGGCAAATGACACTCTTCCAACGTAAACATGGTGATTACCCATTTCGTTGTGCAAGACTCGCGGTCATGAATTTATAAACGTAAAGCCATGGACATGTCGATTATTGCAGCCTGTAAATGTTTCATTGCAGTTAATGCATCTTAAATAGTAATGTACTATTCACCAACAAACACTGCTTGCGTTTGTTCTTACACTGAGTTGCGCAACAATCATCAAGAGAAAGAGTTTAATCTGTTATTGACGTTGAGGAAATTAGTAGAAAATTAATGTGTTACTTTAAGCATAGAGGAAGACTTGAAGAAAAAAAAAGAAACTTATACTTACAATCAGAAAGAGACAAGTCATTCTGAAGACTGCATTCACGAAATAGACATTCACCGCTTGGTGTTGACCTCAGTGTCTACTTATATTTACATTTGTTCTGTCTCTGATATTGAGATATTATTCTAATTCGTTTTGATTATTCTAATCTGGTTCCCTACAAAGCATATTGGACCTGACGGCAATCCTGTAATAGTCCTTAAGTAGTGTACTTCCAAACAGGCTACTGTTCTCTCTAAACTGTATAATAAATGTCTTGATGCAGCTTGCTTTCCTGCTTGTTGGCAATCCTCATCTGTTGTTCCAGTTTTTAAGAATTCTGGTGAACCGCCCGACCCTTCCAATTATCGGAATATTAGACTTCTGCTTCTTTTTTGGAAACTTCTCGAGGTCCTAATCAACGCTGAATTAGTTAATCATTTTGCATCGTAGGTCCTTCTTTCAGACAAGCAATATGGCTTTCGTTTCTCTAGTCAAACTGCTGACGTATTGACGATCACTGCGGAAATAATCTATTAAACTTTACATAAGAATGGCGACGTTCGGACTGTTGATTTGAACATCTCGAAAGCGTTCAGATCTTCTTCACAATTTGAAGTTATGGCATCTCCGGACAAATTTTTGAATTAATTCAGTCTTTCTTATCAAATCGCGAAATGAAAATGATCCTTAATAACCGCTCTTCTAAATTCTTTTGTTGTAATGCAGGTGTCCCCAGGGGTCTATCCTTGACCCTACTTTGTTTTAATTTTTATTAATGACCTTCCCGATGGCATCAGATCTCAACTTAGTATCTCTGCTGATGACACATCCATTTATCCTTGTCTCGATAGAGGATCCGACCAGTTCGATAAAGTCAAATTGGCGGCTGATGTCAAAAACGATCTTCAGTCTGTTGTTAACTGGGGCAAAGAATGGCTTGTTAATTTTAACGCCTCTAAAACTAAAACGAAACATAGGAGCATTGGGCACGATAAAGAAGGCTGCTGAAAATCATGTGAGTAAAAAACCTGGACACATCAGCATCTCACAGCTAGAAAAGGTTACTTTGTTCGGAACTGCACATATAATCCGCAAAAGCCCTCCATGCGAAACGTCTCAAGTGTGCATATATAATTCTACTACAAGGCCCTTTTTACTCATTAGCTCCAGATAATTGATAATGAAGCATTTAAAATTACTCTCTGGTATGCTGATACCACGCACAATAATAATAATAATAATAATAATAATAATAATACGAGAGAGATTTTTATCGCAATAATCATTGAAAATCTGGGAATTATCTGAAATCCCTTACAGAAAGATTGTAGCAAATATAACTGCATAGTGACAAGCCAGCGTTATGCTTCAATGAAGTCAAAATTCTAGACAATCAAAATCGCCAAAGCTTTCAGCATATTCTTTGTTTTCTTTTTATGTGCCATGTTCTTTCAGGACATAGGCGATCATGGCTCGCCACGTCCCTCTATCCCTTGAAGCTCTCAGCAAGTTCCTTCCCTCTGCTTCCTCCCCCCAGACCACGTTCTGTCATCCACTCGCTTAAGCCCATCAGGTATGTCATGCGTTGTTTTCCCTTGTCTCTCTTTCCCTCTATTCGACACGTGAGTATCAGATTCTCCAGGCCCTCCTTCCACATTATGAGTCCCAGAAACTTCAGCTGCCTCTTCCTCCTTGTTTCATCCTCTCTAAGACCTCATCGTTGCTCACACGCTCGGTCCATGAACCACATCTCCGTCGCCTATAGTCTCTTCTTCATCTTTGAGGAAATATTCCAACATTCGCTGCCGTAAAGAAGGACAGGTGTCACGTAACAGCTCAGTATTCTTTTCTTTGTTACCAAAGAAATCCTCCTGTCTCGCAATACTCTGACCAGCTTTTAGAATGAGTCCTTGGCCATTCGCAATACGCCTACGAATCTCAGTGTCACACTTACCGTCCTCTGTCAAAACGCTTCCCAGATATTTAAACTTCCGCGTCTGCTTGATTCTAGTGTTCCCGACATGAAATCGCATATAATCTTTAACAATACTAAACAAAGAGCTTTGGTATGGGGAGTTTTGAATAATATAAACTTTGCTATGAGACTATTTATGAAACGTATCAAATTGCGTCGCCTTTGTTCAAACAAACAAAACAATATTACAAATATCTATTTTATGTTCTGTTTAGAATCAGACGCATAATTTCTACAAATAATACTTTCAACAATCGACATTAGCAGGTTTAATGCAATTCCGGTATGTAATATAAAGATTATAAATATCTAACAATGGCGTCAGTTATTATGTATAAAGACTCCATCAAATGAACAAATATACTTAAGTTTGGTTTGAAGTCAGTTTTATCTATAATGTCTTTGTGTGAGGACATGAAAGAGAAAAAGAGGTTCAACTTCTCTTACAGACACGAGAATAAGTATTTATATATGAAAGGCATTTCATTAGGAGTTTAAAATATCAATGATCTCAGAATAAATCTGGAAAGATTAAAAAAAAGAATCTATAATACTAAATAAGAAGTGTCCGCTTTTAATCGTCTTAGAGGCCAGAAATTGCCTTCAATCAGCATGGCTGATGCTAATCACCAGGAGTACATCTCATTCTTGGTTTTACGTTTATCACTGATATAAATAGAACGATTATACCGAGTCAATTGTTAAGTCTGCAGTTAAGAAACTTGGTTTACTGTGTCGTCCTAGACAATTTTTCTCAGCTGAATCTGTCTTGCACATTTACCTATTCGTCCGTGAATCAAATATTGTCGCTACATCTGATCTGGCGATTCTAGTATGAATCTAGAAATTCTTGACAAAATTCAAAAATGAATCTGCGATATTATCGATCCTGATCGAGCATCTTGACTTGAATCACTTCACCATTCCAGTAGTCTTTCCAGTGTCTTTTCTATAAATATTTTCTTCTTTGGTACCCTGACTTTATGAATTTAAGCACAGTGCTAGGTTGACAGGTAGGTCCCATCATTTTAATATTGAAATGGTTAGTCGTAAGTTCTAGTCTTAAAAAGCTCTCGCATTCCTCGTCTATGGATCGTTCTTTCGTATTCTTGCTTTCCTTTCAACTACAATCTGCTAAAATGCAACCTCAATTGTCATCTTCCGTCTGCTTAAATCCTGTTGCTTTTGTTGTCCTTCCTCCTCAATACCGTTCTCTCAGTTTTCTTCACTTTCAATTAACCCCCCTTGCGCCTTAGTGGTTTTATCCCCTTGTTTGGGATGAAACGATAAAAGAAAAGAGAGAGAGAGAGAGAGAGAGATAAACAGTTGATTTATTTTATCGTCTGCGTACTCTTACACTTATCTTTTCCCGATGTAAGGAGATAAGTTCGTTTAAAGTTTCGTTCGTTCGTTTGAAATAATACAAACTTCTATCTACCAGTATAAGAATATTTTTTTACTTTTCAGTTTTCCACCCCGCAAAGAAAACATCTGCAAGAGAGTGTGGGGTGAAGCAAAGTCGTTTCTGTTCATCTATGTACATAAGTTGCATGTTTGCCTATGACTCTTTTCTTTTCAATTCATCAATTCATATAACTTCAGGTTGATTTCATTATTAGCAGGAATAAGCAGCAGTAGTTGCAGCATCCATTTTTTAAATATTTGGTTGATGTGTGAAAAAAACGGTACTTTTTACAAAAGTGAAGCTGTCGTTTTTTTTTGTGCCAAAAAAGAAGTACCGTAGACATCGAAATTGGAATTGGCACATTTCTTTTTTCCAATGAGGGCCCTCGAAAAAGGACGCTATACTTTTCTGTCACTTGCAGACGATTATCTCTTGAAAAAATGAAGGCTCTAATAACTGAAAAACATCAATGTCTATTCCCCTCTCAAATTGTTGAGTAAAAATACCTAAATATAATTTTAGCCAGTTGTAACTCTTAAGTTTTAAGCCCAGTTTGAAACCTTTTATTTTAAATAAATTTTGACAAATCTTCGTTATTCAAAATTTCTTACAGTTCACAATTTATCTGATTACTTATTTCCGATTTTGTTCATATCTGTGTGGTATTCATACAATTTCTATAAATATTTTACTCCCTTTCGTTTTGATATCCGCATTATTTAAAATAACTACACAATTTATCTTCAGCTGAATTTGCTTATTGCATTATTATGGTTCTTACACCTACAGCTATTACTGATGCATAGACATACCCTTCCACCATAAGCATATTCTTGCATAGCAAAAATTCACAAAAGAAGGAAGCATTATCAACACAAACACACACAGACACACACAGATACAAATATATATATATAAAAAAAAAACTATTTGACATTTGGATTGTCAAAAGACTGACGGTATTTTCGTGTCTTATTTGATATTTGGAATATCAAAAAAATGACTGTATTTTCGTGTTTCATTTGACATCTGGATTGTCAAAGGATTGACGGTATTTTCGTGTCTTATTTAACATTTGGATTGTCAACGAACTGAGGTTATATTCGTGTCCTATTTCACTGCGTACCATACTGTTTGTAAATATTTTAAAATATAAACACGTTTGTCAAATTCATAGTTTTTCATATTTCATTTTTCAACAATTGTTGTTCCTCTACAACATTTGGTATCCTTCTGTACAAAATTGGTGAAGCCCGACATGATTCTTTCAAGCAAGTCTTCCATACATGCTTTAAACTAAGGTTGTAAAAAAACGGTCGTTTTCGTCCTTCCAGTAGTAGTTATTTTGATCGAAAATATCTTTTTTGACGTCATTCAGAGCCAGAGAAAAATCGCTCGTCAGAAATATAAAAGTTTACGCTTAAAGTTTTTTTAAACTGCTTTTACGCATGTAAAAATCCGTAGGAATCTTGTTCACTCTTCAAAGGCCGAGTGTAAAATAACAATTTCACTTTTCTTCAACGATTTATGATTGTAACAATTTTTTTCCATCAACAAACAAAATTTAGCAGTAAAAATCATAAAATATATTTTCTGATCAATCAGAATACAATGCTGTATACACATCTGCTGAAGTCTTTCTCTGAAGCATAACGAAATGTTTAGAAACAATTATTCACCCTATTATATCTATAATGAAGCCCCACAAAACCGTAGGACCGGATTTTGGAGAGAAATTTACCAAACCACTCCAACGTAAGCATTATCATGCACACGATGCAATTACACATTGTTCATGGATAAACATAGACAATTGGGAGCGGGGTCTCCTTCCGTAAGAGGCGTGGGAGAAAAAGGGGTTTTCCCCGTCAGAGTAGATGCTGGGGTTGTAGTATCTGTTCCGTGCCAGAGGCCTTCTCTTCTCCCTTGCGTTCTCTCCCACCCCTGTTGCGTAACATTTGTTCTGTGGCGGTGGTAAGACCGGTTATAACTAGCTTAGACAAGCGATGACCAGCTTAGACAATCTATGACCAGCTAAGACCAACTTAGACCAGCGGCCCGAGTGGAGACACTCGGGTCTCCACGTTAAAAACCAATCTTGTGTCACAATCTGACTCAGTAGGAGTCAAAGTAAATCCCAGACATGTACAATTGTTTGAGAGAAAACTGTTTATCTGCATATTTATAGAATATCAATAGTAGCAACTAACAAGAAAGAGATTAGCATAGACTGAAAAGAGAAATGCATTAAGGCTTTACTTGATAGATGACTTGGTCGTATTTTATTATAGTGACGTGGTTAGGACATGATGATGAGAGAATATGGGGGTGTAGAATAAATACACACGCTATCGTTCCTGTAAGCTGGCGCCAATTGGTCGATAGACTTACGTTTTTCGCCTCACGTCTGACTTTCACGTAGCACATTTTTTACCAGTTTACATGTGCATAAATTAGAGCCAAGTTATGGGTAGACATTTAAGTTTTGTAACGCCTTCAAGTAACTCACTCGAAGCAAAATATTATTCACATGTTAGAGTTACTTACCAATTCAACACATAAACTGATGTCTAACTTTTAACGCTTATCATCACATTTACTATTGTTTGTTTATCGGCATACCGACTCCTTATGGGTCATTTAATGCCGAAATTTAATTTTCTTGGGAGCATTAGTAATTTCTTTCCCAAAAATGTATTGCTAATGATAATTTTTATTCCAATTTTTTTTCAATCTGGTAATTTTTTAATTTTTTACTATGAAAATGTATTGCTAGTATTTTTACTATAAAAATGTATTTTTATACTTTCATAGTGTTTTAAACTCAGCTTAGAGTTGACTATTTGCCCATAGCCGGGACCCTAACAGGTGCTACCACCGGGGTCAGGGCAGAAACAACAGTAATTAATAGGTGGTTCCCCATTCCTCGAAATCTCCCTATCAGAAGCCTTGTTGTTGGATGTTATCACATCTTACTTCTTATCATTCATTTTATATATATATATATATATATATATATATATATATATATTGCCACCCACAGGACAGACTGTTTCGCTGTATCACATCTCATCTCATCTCATCAGTGTGACTAGACGTCCGGTTACCTCAAGCTAGGATCGAAACCCGACTGAATTGGCATCAGTCGGGGATTCTACCACTAAGCTGTTGGCGCACACCAACATTGATGAAGGTGAATTTAAGCGTATTTCTTTATAGGTAAACAGACAGTGATTATGTGTTTGTGTATTATAATCTGATTGTGTATGTATTGTCTTTTGGAAGATTTCACCCTCTCTTGCCCATATCTTCACTTCAAATGTATCTAAATTGTAATTCGAGCTCAGAGCAACATTAGAAGTTAATGTTAATTCCAACTTAATTTTTGGCCTTTCAATAAAAACAAAATAAATAACAAAACATATGTATTTTTTCCTCAGTTTCTTCTTTAAATAATTTCATAATTTTTAAACTTAATATAGATTAAATTTAAAATTGGTAATTTTTAATTTTTAATTTTATAGTATAATTTAATATTAATTTGGTAGAATGAATTCTATTTTAGTCTGACCCTAACATTAAAGCATTAAATAATTATTATAGTCAAAGTTCGTTGTCAAGTTTTTTGAATTCTGATATACTTGTATTTTGATTGGCCATTCCAGCTTATGTAACAGCGTTTCCCCTAGCGAGGAGTGTTTGATTGATTTGAACCTTTTAAAACCCTTTATTCTACATTCAACACTATCACTGGATATGACGCCAGAATTGTTGAAGCAAAACGGCTATTTTTGTAGTGATTTTATAACATATTTATGTCATAATTTTCGAATAAATAATTATATATATATATATATATATATATATATATATATATATATATATATATATATATAAGTTAGGAAAATTAATGAGAAAATGTAAAATGTTGATTTTGTCATAATTCAGTAGGAAGAGACAATATCTTCAACAATTGCTTTTCTCTTAACTTTTCTTTTTCCTTTACTAACTTTCTTTAGAGCCATGACTGAGGACTAATGAAGAGAAAAAAATGTCACAGTACAATAAAATTGAAAAAGAAAATCACAGCACAACACATGAATGTATACAACATGGCGGTCGACTCAGAGATGATTCCATTCCGGTTAACTCGGTTCGGCAATGTTTTCCGACGCATTTTCATCTCTAATTTTCTATTCGAAAACCGATTTGTTCAACATGTGAGACGTTTGAGAATTGGGGTTCCCCTGTATATATGTTTGGGTATATAGTTTTAGTCAGTTTCATTTAGTTCATTTTTTTTTTTTTTTGCTATATCAAAATTTCACAAATCATTTTTCTCCCATATTAACTGTATTGAAATTCAACAAAGAGCTTCATTCTCACATGTGAAACTTTTTACAGACGACCTTGTACGGATGACCTTTTCAACTCTGTATTGGTTGTGCGCCAGAGTTCTTAGTGTTTTGTTTTTTTAAGAGACTAAATACATACTGGAACATTTTTTCCGTTGAAAACCTTTGCATGTTCCTTTGTTGTTGTAAATTAGTATTCGATCTCCTATTATTAAGACATATCAACATTACATCTATATAATAAATGCGAATGTCAGTGTATCACTGTGTCACATTTTTCAATTAAAGGGACACAACTCTCTAACTTTTAATAGCTTATGTTACAGAAATTTTGGATTCCCAAGTTTTCATTATTATCATTGTTTTCGGCGATTTTTTACGTGATTTTTTGCGACGGATTTTTTTGTACGATAACAATTTTGGAATTAACTTGGAAATAAATTTGGGAATAATCGAAATTAATTCCGAAAAATTACCCATGAAATAAAAATTATTGTTTGTACGGAAAGTAGGCACCTACGTACATCAAATTGTCTTTAAATTAAGTGACGGAAGAAGAATTATCATTGAACTTTTAAAAAGTAAGCTTAAATATTAATGCAATACTTCAATGCAGCGATCAATTTTGAGTTCTTCTGTAGTTTATTATTGCCGATCGCATACGGAAGCAGTATGCCTCGTCAAAAGAAATCTCCGCCAACAGAGGACCAGATTGCAATCAAAAGAGTCAAGGCGACAGCAAGGAATAGAAAGTCCCGAGTAAATGAAAACCCAGATCAAATGGCACCCAGGAGAGCTTCCAATATTGAGAATATGCAAAGACTTAGGGACTCTTAAACTCCTGGGTCAGCCGAAGGCCTAATTAAGAGCCCTCCACGGGAGCTAGATTAAATGCAGCCCGATAGGGTGGCTTTTAAGCTAGTCATCATACATATTCATTCTATCTTTTAAATGTCTCAGTTCGCAACTTGTAAACTCATTTTTCTTTACCTTTTTCAGCGACAAATGTCCAATGAACGATTGATTGATTGATTGATTGAGTTTATTTTACGGCTTATCAACCGTTTGTGTTTCATCTGAAGCCGAAACGAATTTTATTTTTATTTTATATTTTTTTTTTAATAATTTTACCACAAGTAAAACGATAATGCTATTAAGACGCAAAGGGTTAATTGGAGTGAAAAGTAATGAGAAACTTTAGCATGGAGGAAAGACAATAAAAGAACAAAATTTAAAAAGGTAGAAGGTGGCGACCGATGTTGCATTTAAATATTTTAAGATTGTAGGCGACAGGGAAGCAAGGAACAATAAGCGAGTTCCACGGAGAAGTATGAGATAAGAATCTATTAGAATAGAACTTACTTACTTAGAACGGTTACATCGAGCTAATCCAACAGTAAAATGATGAAACATTTGTCAGTACTTAAATTCATAAGGTCGCGGTACAAACGAGGAAAACTTATTAGAACAGTTGCCATAGAAATATTTATAGAAAAGACACAGAGAGCTACGTCACGTCGGTGAGAAAGTGACTGAATTCGAGATGCCAGGTTAGGATCGATTACATTGAAGACCCTCCTTTGAATTTTGTCAAGGATCTCGAAATATATAACAGGAGTACCAGACCAAATATGGCAGCAGTATTCAATGCACGGGCGAATGGTAGATTTAGAATAATTTTTTTGCTAGCGAGTGAATTATATATTAACAATTTTGGCGGTACACATATATAAATTATATAACAATACAATCTGTCCTACAATTTAACCTATAGCGTAGGGTGAAGTAGGCGGGGGAGGGGGAGACATGAATTCATACCTTTCTCAATTTGCACGTATGCGAATGTAAAGAACTCAAGTGTAATTCGAACTGTACAGTTAAGAAAAAGAGCATCTATATCAACAATACGCAAGCAACTTGTCACACATTGAACGAGTAAAAATATATAATTTCACACCAGATGAGCAATATACTTAACCCTCTGTATACCAAACATCGAAATTTAACTGCCAAGAAAATAAATAAATAAATAAAAGAAAGAAAGAAAAAAAGGGAAAAGAAAAGAAAAGAAAAGAAAGAAAGAAAGAAAGAAAGAAAGAAAGAAAGAAAGAAAGAAAGACGCCTTTTTAACACAGGTTACTCGATATTTACCCAAATACTCTCCACATGGTGAGATGTAGCACAAGGCCAGTTTTTAATGTTGGGCGTTCCGAGCCCGTAGGCTCCGGCAAAATTTCCCCGTAGACCCTGTAATAACGGGGTCGGGTTTGTCTACCTCCCCAGACGAGACTCTGCCCTTCAGCATAGCCTCGCCTGGGTTCCTCTCCACCCGGAGGTAGAAAGATCGACGAGCAGCATATCTCAAACTCAGAGGTTTGATCTCTGCCAACTAAAATGATTATTTTCTAAGCGTAGCTTAGACATGACACAAGGCCGAAAGTGTGTAGCACCCAGTGAGGATTGAACTCACTACATAAACGTACTAGATCTAGCCAGACAAGATTGCTAACCATTACACCACGTCAAGATGCTCATTTAACACACAGTACTCACAAAATTGGGAAGTCTGTAAGTACATAAGTAAATGAAAATATTTTTTGTCGTTTTTGCTTCATATACTCGAAAAATGATTTTAAAAATTATTCAAAGTCTCCCCTACAGAATTAAATCAAAATGAACTCAACTTGGTTAAAAAAAAAAAAAAAAAAAAAAGTTTTCAAAATATGCAGATTGCATTTTTAAGCCAATTAAAATACAAGTTGTCAATGTTAGAAAACCTTTCGACGAAGCGAAACGAAAGCCAGTAATGTACGCTTCGAGTCCGCAAGAATTTATCTTGCTCAATGTTTCTATAATATAATGACTCATATCCGACTATGCCTGTCTACTCAGGCGGCTAGCCAATCCCTATTGTAGACACCTGCTTAGGCACATTTGTGTTTGTTTAAAACCCACAGAGCCCACCTATCTGGCATGAGCAACAGTCTGTACGCTCAAACCCTCGGCCACAATGACTTGTGACTCCGTGCTAGCACAAACATGGACGGCTCCCATATAGTTTCGTCTATCCAATTTCACTTCCAAGGCGCAGGTCAACCGGTGGCATGGTTTTTAGACATTTTCTAAAGGTACCGCACACTGGGACCGCCTCCCCATGCCGATAATATCAAGAATTTACCTTCTTGAGAAATCGAGAAAAATCGACCATGGTGAGTTTCGAACCCGAGTCCCATGGTCGGAAAGCAAATGTTCTAACTACTCGTGCCCATTATAATTAATTAAATAATTAAAATTAATTAAATATTAACTAAATGTCATTCTCATTTGTTATTCTAACCGACCATTCAAATATTTTGTATAGCGAATGAACAGTGTTCTTCAGTATTACATAATTTTGAATTCAACAACATCCAGAGAGTGGGTTGAAGCCAACGTTTCAGTCATTATACCCTCTGGCCCTCTTCAGCTGTCTTACTTTACTCGCTAAGCTTTTCAGTCTTTTAACCCAAACCCTTCAGTCCACTGGAGTAAAGAAGCTTTTATTCCGCTTTCTATATTAGTTAACTAATATAGAAAACGGAATGAAAACACTAGTCTTTTTCACCTTATTGTCGCTTTGCCGTTTCTTCCACTGAATCAAAATATTTGACTTTTCAATCACTATCAAATTCTCGTATTAAGCTCAAAATTGCTAAGATGATCATGCTGTTCCAAATAGTAAGGCATATATTAAAACAAGGGTTCCCAATCATCACCCACATTCACATTGAAAAATATCCACACCCAACTATATAGTAAATATTCAAAAGCATACAGTGATGGCTAAATTATCTTTTGACCGGTACTTTTCCTGTCTTGATAAATTCGAGATGGCCAATGTGATAAAAAAAAGAAAAAAACAATTTTATATTAAATAAAAATTATCCTGAGATCATTTCTTAATTTTACTAGTAAAGTTCTTAATCTTCCTTTATCTGATTTATATCCGAAAAAAAACAATTATTTCATCTGAAGAATTATTTGAATATTAATGACCCATTTGAAAACTACAGAAAAGATTGCATCTTTACGGGAATATTTCTATCTTATCAAGGAATGTGAGTCAGTTATTCCCTTTTAGCATCCTGTATTTTTTTTTTATAAGGATTCTTTGCATATATCCTTTGGATATTTTTATCAGGTAGCATATTTTGAAATACCTTTTTAAAACTCAAAATCCTATATCTCCCACCAAAATTTCCAATCATCTACCATGTTTAGTTGCTCATGGTCCATCTAGCAGTTGAAATCGCTCAATAGTAGTGTGACAAGTTGGATCTTTATTATTAATATTTATTACGTAATTAAGTTCAATATTAAAAAAATATAAGCTATATAAAAATAATCTCACGTTTCATAATGAAACTACGGACATAATTTGTATATATCAAATCGATGTATTGCTATCGAAGCTCAGGTTAATATTAGTTTTCAAGGCAAGTAAAACCTTTCAGCTTAAACGATAGGGGCTTTACAATATTTCTGACCACTAACAGGCGGTATAGTCGTATATTTAGAGTTTGTAACGAGAACGTAAATATACAGAGCAAGGGAAACAACTCTTTCGAAAATAGTTGCGTTTGTGTGTGAATGATTTCTAAGCTTTGCTTTTTAAAATTCTGAAATAAATGGTTGTTCTAATTTGAATTCTTTATAATGACTGTGTTTAGACTGAAATAGGAAAATATTCACCAATGAAACGTTTTCATATAAAAGTTTCGCATCCTCCTCAAATTCTGAATCAAGTTTTCTAAAATAGATATGTTGGTTATAGCTGGACTCGAGACCCTGAGAAGAAACACAAAATAAGGGTGTGAATTAAACAACAGGTATATAAATAAACTATTTGTTCAACACACCTTAAAAAAGTAAAAAAAATGTGTACAGAATTATATAAGATTGAATGTACTTACAAGCATACTATTTTTATACTTCCATTGTAACTGCTCTGACGAGCTACTTTCGCTGATTCCCAAACTGCATGAATTTAAAGCGTGTTACTAGGTTGGCATTTCAGTCCCACCCTTTCACTGTCGAAACGATTAAATGTAGCCGTCTCTTCTACTTCCGTAACTTCATGTCTCATTTCCCATCTGTGGAACTCCCTTCCTCTTACTTGTTTCCCTGATAGCTATAATTTCCAACTATTCAAATGCAATGTCCGTCGACATCTCCAGATGTCCGTCCTTCTTTTCATCCTTTCTTCTATCACTCCTCTTTACTCTTGCTCCCAATCTCTGTAACTCCTTGCGTGCTAATGGCACTCCCACCTTGCTTGGGGTGAAATGCTTTAAAAAAATTACTCCCTAACTCAGTGTTTCTCAACCTTTCTAAGCAACGGCATACCTAGGAGCAAATGAAAATATCACGGCACACTTAGCAAAATTTCTAAATGTTATTTCAGAAATGTTATGAAATAAAACCACAGATTTGGAAAAATATATACACAAATATGAAATTATTTTATTTCAATGTTTGCGATTTCTTCTAAGTTTGGTCGCGTGTGCGATAAGCAGACCCTCATTTCTTCTTCAGTTGAGCGGTAGTCTTTCTCGCTTTTCATTCTTGATGCTATTTAGGATTGAGAAGACAATTCACATAAATAAGAAGTAGAAAATACTGACGTTGTAGTATTACTACTTACACAGGCATATATTATGCATTCCGTGGCAATATTTCGGGGTACATTTAGTGTGTCGTAGCCAGGCGGTTGAGAATTACTGCGCTAATTACTCCAATGCAGTTTCATGGTCTAATGCAGGGGTCTGAAACTCAAGAACGCGAAGCAGAGGAAAAGATGTAAGGGGGATCCAGAATCAGGTGAATCTAGTGATTTAGTCATCTAGTAGTATATACATTGAATAATGGAACTATGAATATCATAAGAGTCGGGATCATTTGTTTGTTTTCCAATGGAAGAAATTAATAACAAACAGAAATAAAATCATCTCCTAACAGTGGAATCGGAGAGAAGTAGTTGGACACTTGCTTGATACCTTATTTAAATGCTTCTGATGCTTCCATTTACTTAAAATTTATATAGATGATGTATTTTGATATGAAATTAATAATTGCTAGGGGAAAATGCGTTCGCATTTTTTCGGTGTATAAGACTGAATTTTTTATCCCAAAAGTTTGATCTCGAAATCTGCTTGATGTCTGATACACCGAAGGCATGAATAATATACAAGCGGAAAGGTAATAAAAATAAAGGAAAAAGCTATTGAACTAAAAGCATAACTGGTTGTTATACCCAGGGCCGACACGAGGATTGCTGGCACCCCGGGAAAGCAGAACTTCGGGCCTCCCTACACATATAATTTTTTTTTTAATTTGACAATGAGAAAAGCTGAAAATGTAGAAAAACGTGTTTATTACAATATAAAACTTAGAAGCTAAAGAATACATTCATTATCCTACCTAAAATATTTTTTTAGCTTTCAGATCTGCAAATCTTTTCATGGCACTTTTTACATCTATCTTCTTTACAAGATCATTTTCTATTGACAAAATATATAAAGAATTTAATCTGTCTTGAGTCATGGATGACTGCAAGTATGTTTTTAAGCTTTAGTTTAGATCACCAGACCATAGCAGAAAGAATTTCTAATCAAATTCTCAAAGATTTACTCCACCCAAGAAATTTAATATTTTGTCTTTTTATTTTATTTTATTTAATATTATCACATTTTTTCCTTTTTGTCTGGAAGATCCCAAATACATGATATGGCGGCATGATGATGCCGATGGCCCACCGGCTGACTGGGCGCGTTGCCAGTACCTTGAGCCGGCCCTGGTTATACCCAGTAGTGTGACAAGTTAACTGTAACCTCTCATTCTTTCTATTAATAAACTCTTCAAGACTTTAATGAGGGAAAAATAGAATAAACTCGATGCTGCAGGAAGGATTTTGCTATGGCTCCTAATGGACGAAGGAAAAGATGAATAATTGCCTAGACGTGCGTGAGAAGAAGTGATATAGTGATTTGGTCATTTAGTAGTATCAGTAATACATTGAATGAAACGAAGAATGGCATTCTCCTTGATCGTAATGTTGGATCCAATTCTTATTCTATTCCAAACGAGTAAAATCAATGGGTTTTTTGTGGGTTTTTTGTAGGTTTTTAAACCAAACTAATTAACAGTAAACTTTTCTTTTCTTTTTTTTTTTTTTTGATTTACAGTATTCTTTTATGTTTAGAACAATAAAGCGTAGTCCCCTACCCCCACCCCAAAAAACCTTCAAAATAAGGGAGAGTTTTATAGTCCGGTGTAAGTACAGCGGGTAGTGTATCTCAGGGGAAGGATTGGCAAGTGAGAAACCATATCTGACGTGAAAGCGCCTCAACGTGAAAGCGCCTCAACGTGAAAGCGTCTTAACGACGTGAAACACAGGCTCTTTCTCTCTTAGCCCTACAGAACCCCACCCCTGGCCCCAAGTAATGCCTGGCACATCTGATCTTGCCTGAGTCACCTCCGAACAGCTGTTGGTTACTATAGAGCCAATCTTCAGAAATGGGGATATACTACCGATGATGATCGCAACTTCCAATATCAGCAATTACAAAAAAAACTATAGAGCATCTAATTTGCCCCAATCTACAAGATTCATGCACATTTAATAATCTTGAAACCATGACACCCCAGGCAAGGCTGTGAGTGCAACACTCGATAAGAAGAAGAATAGCTCGGTGCATCTTATATTTTGAAAAATATGGTGTTTTCAAGTATGCAATACAAAATTAAAACCAAAAGTAACGGTGTGAATAACAATTTTATACAGGGTTATTAAAAAAGAATGAACCGATTTCATTATGCAATATTTTAATAAGGAAAAGCAATAGAAAACTCCAGCCAAGTCACAAGTATTCTACTCACAATCAACTGTTATTTCCTGTCTTATAAGCGTTCAATGTGGCCACCACCTGGATCGCGGCCAACATCAATGCAATAAGAGAATTCTTCCCAGACGCATATCACGATCCACTGAGTTCTTTGCTGTTGTTATTCGATGTTTAATGTCATCGGGGTTAGTGGGTAGCGGTAGAACATAAACGCGATCTTTTACGTATCCCCACAAAAATCGCACACGGTGAGGTTTGGGGATCTTGCAGGCCAAGCACAAAGAGTAAGGTCTTGGTAAGTGCCTGAATGAGGCGTACTCTGTAAGGTTTCAAATGTCTTCTTAGCATACACCAGATAGTGGGCTGACTGATCGCAAGCTCACGGCTAGCTCGATTTGTGGACTTCCGTTGACTCCCCTCAAAGGCAGCACGGATTCTCGCCACTTGTTCCTCCGAAACTCGTGGTCGTTCTGGACTTTTTCCTTTACACAGACACCCACCCTCTTGAAACTATTTAAACCACCGTCGAATGTTCTCAGGAGAAAGTTGATTAATGTTGAATTGCCGTCAAAAGCACACCGCACCTTGACAACTGTATGTTTTCGCGAACTCGAACACGCAGAACGCCTTTTTTTTCGTCATTCTACCAACCTTGTCCTTTGCAACTGAGACCAGCCATGCCACGTACACACACATCTCTCTTCCCATCGTATTCCATCAGAAAGAAGTAAGTTCCATTCGGACAGTTTCTTTACAAGGTCTGCTGCTCTGTGGAACAGACTCCCGACACTATGTTTTCCCGATCACAGCAATCTTTGACCTCTTCATATCTAGGCTCAATCGTTATATTTCCTACATAACCTAATGGACTCCACTTCTTGCTTTTCTTACGTTCATACAACGCCATACAGTAACGCTCTAGCTTGAATAGCTCTTGAGCCTTGTATTGGGTCACCATTAGTATTAAAAAAAAGACCAAGAGAGTATAGAAAACTGTAAGAACAGGATAAAAATTGAATAAAATAACTTATAAATTTTCCTTGTCTGTTAAATTCAATGAAACATGTATAAGAGTAAGGTTGCTGCCCAAATAAATATACGATAATGATAATACATAAATACAAGGTTGTGCTGAAAATTTCTCGGCTCGATCACGAAGCCCTCTAAAAATCATATGGAAGCGAAATCCGGATCAAAATATTTCGGTATATATGTAATGTCATTTGGTTACTTTTCTGCTAAGAAAATACCGCATTCAAATATATCTGAGAATGTAATCAGGAACAGTGGAACGTTTTCTTTGTGTTTCTGTCCAGAATATCTACCGCGCAGATATGAGAATTTAGCGTGAATTCCGACTGGATGTAAGTCTAGCAACTCATACAACCATTACGCCAACGTTCTACTAAGTGAATAGCCTGCTAATATTAAATTACAAATTCTAAATCTGGCTATAGTAAAGGGCAGTGATTGACACTTTGATTAGCGACAGAGCACGTAAATAAACTAATTCTAAAAAGAAGTACCAGCCTATATGGGAAGCTGGTATTTTTACGGGTACTATGCTAGTTTTAATAGTAAGTTTTTCTCAATCATTTAATTTAAAAAATTATATGAAAAAAACCATAATGTTGCAATAATGATTACTATGCAAGGGAAGCAACTACATTTATTTTATATATAAGTTATTCCCCTTGTATAGACATTTTTTTTTTCTGAGGGTGAGAATTAATTTTAGATTGTTGCATCAAAACTATAATTTCATCTTACTAAGAAATATGCGAATATACTGCCAGTAAACATTATTCACTAAATTAAATTGCTTACAAGAAATAATATGAAACTTGTAAATAAAAACAATTGGATGTCTCAGAATATAAGAATATTTTCAAATTGAAATATCCCGCCTTCGTCGAGGAAGCTGTCAAATTAAAGCTGATAAAATATCTTATACATCATAATTAAGTTCCGCCACGTACTTTCTAAAAAAAAATCCCCAAAAAAGACTTTTTTAAATATTCTAAATGTCTTCTTTGAATTTAAATTTCGTTTCTGTTTAAAAGATAATCAAGGATTTTTTTATTTATGTTTCAAACTAAGTTTTCTTTAACCTTATATAATCAATAGTTTAAGAATATACGATTTTACTAAACTTAGTATAATGAATAATTTATATTTTTAACACTGGAAATTAACACTGGAAATTTAATAGGAAATTAGATGAATATCATAATACTCTTCTGCTATTGAATAGTAATCAGACAAAGCGAAATATCAGAATTATTTCCTTTTTGTACATCCATACCAAAAACAATTGCTGAAGGAAAAAAAAATAGAATAATTAAAAAAAAAAAAAGGTTCACATTCGAAAATAACATTAAATTTTATACTTTTTAATCATCAAATATGTCTTTATTTAATAAAATAAACTATTCTGATGAACAGAAACTAAATTACTTCCAAAATTGCATAGAAAATTACGAGTAATTTTAAAAAAATAAATATTAAGTTTAGATTTTTTTTCTGTCCAATCTGAAAGAAAATAACTTATTTTATTAAATTATGCAAACACTAATTCTCAAAAACAAAAAATTTTTTTTGAGTTTTTATCGAATTGTTTTTTTTTGGCAAGATGCGGCCAATATTGCGTATTTTTTTTTACTAAAATATCTTTTTATAATCTAATTTTTTTTTTTATATCATTGTAAAAGATTTGGAAAAACACCCACCAAATCAAAAAATATACATGCGATATCAAAAAGGTGGTATGAAACATACTCACCACCCCAATTATATCCCCAGCAAAGTTGTTTCTTTTAATAAAATAACCTATTTACTAAAATATTAATAAGTTCTGAAAATTTAGTTTGAATCGGATAATTCCCTGATTTTTGGCGAATCTTTTAAAACAGGGGGCGAAAAAGTATCCGTTTTGGTGATACCTAAATAATTATTGGAATTCATAACTATGTTTTATTTATTTTTATTATTGTGATTTTTTTGTATGAGAATTGGCGTGTATAAGTATCAGCAGGCTGTACCTAAAGGTGTTCGTTCTTTTATTGAATATGCAAGATATTTTGTTAATATTTTGTTAGAAAAAGGCCTAAGTTATAATTCGCAACAACAATAACAACAACAATAATAATAATAAAAACAAAACAATGAGTATGACTTCTACAAGTAATAAGAATGTATTAGAGAATGAAAAAATAAAATTCTATGAAACTTTGAAATACAAACAAATCACGCATTCGCGGCCAGAATCGCAATTTTGTTATTGTAAATAAAGTGAAGATATATCAAAAGATGTCGATGTTCTAATTGTCTGCCGAATGAATCTATTGTTTATTCGCTCGAGCAGGCTCGGACATTGATGAGTCTATCACGCCAACCATCACGCTCCTTCATCAAGGTCGGAAGGTCATTAGGGTGACATTCTGTGTCATAACATAGTTGGTCAATGTACATGGATGCTGGGCGACCAGCCCGTCTTACGTCATGGCCTTGTGTCCAGAGAAATTCTTGTCTTGTTCGCCAGTAGTGTCCTGCAGAGCGCATTCTGCGTTCGCGTAAGATTGTAGAAATATCAGGGATGGGTCTATAGAGCTGTGATTTAGCCACAAAATGAATCTAAGAGAGAGCTAAAAAATGGAAAACTATTGCGAGAAAATTAAGGTTGCGGAAAATGGAAGTGATAGCTGTACCCATCATTATTAACGCGCTTGCAATAAAATCAAAGAGCCTTATAAAGAAATTGACAGAGTTGCAAATTCGACAAAGAACCGATACCAGTACGAAACAGAATGGTGGAATATTGAGTAAAACTTGTCATTTGATCTCAAAGTCTTTTATAGTAATAATAATAAAACTGAAAAGTTCAGTGGTCTCCGGACACTTTTTTGAACTGATCCACTATTTCTATCAAATCATGAAATGAGAGTTATCCTGAACGGCTATTCGTTTAGATCCTTTCGTACTAAAGCAGGTGTCTCCCATAGCTTCTTCCTTAGTCCTTGTAGCATACCTACGGACGATAATGGGTATGTCCCCATTCACATAAGTAGTGAATACTGTACGTGGTCTAGAGATTTATTGTGGAATTAACTTGACTCACTTCTAGCAGCTGACTACTTCTATGTGCCGCTGGCGAATCTTATGTGTTGTTCTTTTTCTAGGTATTATTGTTCACTGCCAAACTTCGTTTGATTATTCTATTCAGTAACCTTTCCTGGGTTACAACAGTCCTGCTCTATTTTTAAGTTTCATTAAAGACCTTCATGATGATATCAGCTCTCAACTTGCTATCTAAGCTGACGACATAATTTACTCCTGCCTCGATAGTAAGGCTTATCAATCTGACAAGGTAAAAATAACCTCAAGTCCGTAGTTAACTGGGGCAAAAGATGGCTTGTTAATTTTAACCCCTCCAAAACTAAACTTGAAGTTTCATCTCTATATCCTTTCTACAAAGACTTTCATGGCAATTGTTCGAATAGGTATTTCGTTATGGTACCTAGAGCTTTTGAATTTAAGCGCAGTACTAGACTGGCGTCGAGATCTCATCAATTTACAATTGATCTAGTTAGATGCAGCCTTAAGTTCTAAGTAAACAACAGAAATCAAACAAAGCAATAATAATAATAATAACGGCAAGATAAATGCTTCATGGCCAATACTCTGCCCGTACCAAACAAGCTGACGTAGACAAAACCCGTACCCATCAGTGTCTACGTCGTGCAGAGTTAAAAGCTGAAACTGAAGGTTTTATCCTTACTGCACAGGACCAATGCAATGCTTGCTAACTAGGAATTATCAAGCACATATACTAAAATATTGTGTCAGCCCAAAATGCAGATACTGTGATAAATATCCAGAAACGATTGATCATCTTGTATCAGGTTGCACGATATTGGCACCCACTGAATATAAAACCCGGCATAATAGAGTGGGCCATTAACTGCACTGGAAAATCTGCAACTTTTACGGGAAGGAAACTGAAAGAAAATGATATGAACACCACCCAGATCCGGTTATGGAGATAGAACCTGTTACAATTCCATGGGATTACACAATACACACTGACAAAACAATCAAAGCCAACCGCCCAGATATTGTTAATAAAGACCACAAACAAAAAAAGTGCTTCCTAATTGATACGACAGTCCCTACTGACTACAATGTATCTTTGAAGATATTCATAAAGCTGTCAAAATACAAGGACCTTGAAAAAGAAATCTCGAAAATGTGGCATATGGGAACATCGACAATCCCTGTTGTAGTTGGAGCCCTAGGACTGGTTGGAAAAGATTGCAGTAGACTAATTGAAGGGATTCCTGAAAGTCCATGCTTCAAGGAGATGCAAAAAATTGTTCTAACAAGTATAGCCCACATTTTAGGAAGGGCTTTATCTATGTAATTTTTTTCTTTCCTTTTGTCAGTGGAAAGTGTCATGATGCCATTTCTAACCTTAGGTCCCTGGGCGGGACCCGGAAAGAAATGTGTAAACGCCAGAAAGCAAAGAAAATAAAAATAATAATAATAAACATGCCTTAAAGAAATACAAAAAAATTGTTCTCACAAGTACATCGCACACATTACGAAGAGCTTTATCTATGTAAAATATGTGTGCTTTTAGTTGTAGTTTTTTTTGTTTTTTGTTTTTTGTTTTTTTTAGTGGAAAATGTCATGAAACCATTTCTAACCATAGGTCTCTGGTTGGGACCCATAAGGAAATGTGTATACAACAGAAATCAAAGAATATAATAATAATAATAATAATAATAATAATAATAATAATAATAATAATGAGTTTCAAATGGATGCAGAAATACAAGTGAAACACAATACAACGACTGAAGCTGCAAAATACATAAAAAAGAAAGCAGAAACAAATGCAAAAGACCAGATGCAAAAACAATGGCAAGATAAACCGCTTCATGTCCAATACTCTGCCCGTACCAAACAAGGTGATGTAGACAAGCCCCGTACACATCAGTGGCTACGTAGTGCAGGGTTAAAAGCTGAAACGGAATGTTTTATCCTTGCTGTAGTGCTTGTTAACTAGAAATTATCAGGCACACATACTAAAATATTGTTAGGCCAAAATGCAGGTTCTGTGATAAATATCCAGAAACAATCGATCATCTTGTATCAGGTTGCATGGTATTGGCACCAACTAAATATAAAACCCGCCATGATAGAGTTGGCCATTAACTGCACTGGAAAATCTGCAACTTCTACGGAAAGGAAACTGAAAGAAATAGGTATGAACACCATCCAGACCCGGTTACGAAGATAGGACCTGTAACAATTTTATGGAACTACACAATACATACAGACAGAACAATCAAAACTAACAGCCCATACATTGTTATTAGAGACCGCAAACAAAAAAGTGCCTCCTTATTGATATGGCAATCCCTGCAGGCTGCAATATATCTTTGAAGATTTTCAAAAGGCTATCAAAATACAAGGACATTGAAATCGAAATCTAAAAAATGTGGCACATGGGAACATCAACAATCCCTGTTGTAGTTGGAACCCTCGGATTGGTTGGAATAGATTCCAGTAGACTCAATGAAGGGATTCCTGGAAGCCCATGCCCTAAAGAAATACAAAAAAATTGTTCTCACGAGTACAGTCGACACATTACGAAGGGCTTTATCTATGCAAAATATTTTTTTTTGTCAGTTAAAAAATGTCATGATGCCATTTCTAAATTTTAGGTCTCTAGACGGGACCCGGAAAGAAATGTGTACATACCAGAAATCAAAGGAAAATAATAATAATAATAATAATAATAATAATAATAATAATAATAATACCCTGATGTTACACAAAACATGGCTTTCATGGTTTCTGATATTAATTGGTTGGCAGTGTTAACGTACATATTTGGTGTTAATAGATTATAACAGGTTACAGTAAATATCCCGCTCAATACCGCATAGCTTTGCTTATCAATTGTTTGACCATAATCAGTTAGGCATGAGTCATACTGGCTGATGACCTGTGCATCTCTGTTCATGACCGAGAGTAGTGTAGAAGCTTCGTAACCGGATTTCGAGAATGTTGTTTAAGTTGTTTTAATTTTGGAGGATGAGGCAACGAAGGCAACTAGCGAGTCACGTCTTGATAAATAGAGACCCACGTAGTCTTCGATTAAGAGAATCGGAGACGTGTAGGCGGAATCGGTTACCCAACTTGAAAGTCTCTCTAAATTGACTCCACCTGTCTGGTTTTGCGCTGATTTAATCAAAACCTGTCACCATGGCGCGAACATGTGGCTGTACCGAGTCTGTTCCAAGTATACCCCTATCAGACAGGGTGGTAGGATAGATTATCTATATTTTGTACCCCGGTTCTGATGTTCTCAGAATATACAGGGTCCCCCCAAAAAATTGACATAATTTAAAATGTGAATATCTGAGTAACTACAATTCCCAGGCAAATGAAATTAAATACACTTCATGTTGAACAATAAATTCGAACAAGGTATTCAAGGGAATTGTAGATTTTATAAGCTTCATAAGTGTTCAATATGTGCACCACCTGTGACAGGACAAACGTCAAGTCGGTAGTCCAGCTCCTGCCAAATATGTTGTAGCATGTCTTGCGTAACATTCTTCGGCGCCTCAGTGATTTTCTGCCTATGTTCCTCTAGGCTTGTAGGAATAGGGGGATATAGTCCTTTGACATAGCCCTATAGAAAAAATAAAAAAAAGATGGTCATTTCAACAGTACATTATCACTGGTACGGCCAATCCATCTTCATAGTAGATTCTCAATGAGATAAGTCCAAATAGTCAACTTAGTTTTACACATTTTGTTAAAATTTGAGATCACTTCAATTAGAAATGTTATTGACTACAAAATTATGCTAATTTTTGATTTGGTTTGGTTTGTTGCATATCAATGGGTTATTTAATGCGGACAAAATTTTTATTACTGGAAATGTTTTGTTTCGTCAAAAATCTATTTCTGGTAATATTTCCTTTTCAAAAATGTGTTGCAGGTAATAGTTTTGTTTTTTTCTTCAAAGTATTTTTGGTATTAAAACCTATTTTTACACTTTCATAGTGTTTTACCCCAGTTTCGGGGTTAACTATTTGCCCATGGCTGGGACCCTAACAGGTGCTACCACCCCGGGTCAGGGTACAGCAATTAAGAGGTGGTTCCACGCTTCTCAAAACCTCCAGATCAGAGGCCTTGCTGCTGGACGTAGTTTATCATCTTACCCAGGACGCGGATATAGTTTGTCATACCCAGGACAGTGCTAATTTTTGAGGGGCACCCTGTATAATAATAATAATAATAATAGGATTTCATAGTCCAAACAGATTTGAATACAAGATTGGATCCCAAAGAACTTGTAAAGATTTAGAAATGTCAGAATCTTGCTAGGGATCTAATGACGCTATGCATGCGCGTGTTCTCTCTCTCTCTCTCTCTCTCTCTCTCTTTCTCTCTCTCTCTCTCTCTCTCTCTCTGTTTCTTTATGGGAAATACATGTTCTTCATATAGCACTCTGGTACGACTACGCTATATATATTAAATGCATACAGATTTATTAATGACGACAAAAGTCCCCAGCCTAATATACTAAATCCTTTGTTTATTATAAGACTATCTCACTCATGATGATAACAATTAATATTTACTTTGTATATTAGTCTTACTTAGCACTACTCTCTGCAGACTAATTTGTCACTAGTTGGATCAAATGCTATAAGTTCCCATATAAATCAATATAACTTAATAAGTTCTGATCTTCTTAATATTAGGTTGGTGCAAAAATAATGACGTAATAATGTCGTTTTTTGACGTGTATGGAAATATTACACAAATATTTATTGAGAAAAGAAAGTTCAATACTTAAAGCTCTAGTTTAAAGAAAAGCATAAGTTCAATAAAATATATGTCAGCGTTGGAAACAGCGTTTTAAACAACAACTCATACATGTAACTGAAAAGTTTGTGTGTGCGTGTATATTTGTGTGCGTGTGTATGTTCGCTCGAAAATTAGTTAAAGGTACAACACCAAAGAGATGCCATTTTATTGTATCCGTCTGTACGCCCACTCGAACAGATGACGGTACGTGTCTGTGGTTAACGTTAGAACCCCACGTGTACATGGGATTGGTGACAAAACATACTCAGCTCCCTAGGCATTTCCCATTCGGTATGCCTCAGCCATCAGAAATCGAGCCTGACTTTCCCATTCTTCGTATAATGCGATAGGTAAAGCGTAGGAGGGTGAACCCCCTGGAGGTGAACATAATACAAACACAAATGACAAACAAGTTTATCGCGTAATGTTTGAAACAGAAATATTTGCTACATTAATAACAAAACCGCAGATTCATTCATGATCAATGACAGATTCGTTAAACTGTGTACGAAAGTTAAATTACAAAAACTACCTGCAATTCTTCTTCTAATTCCAATTTTAATTCTTCTTCTTCTTCTTCTTCTTCTTTCTTTCTTTCTTTCTTTCTTTCTCTTTCTCTCTTTCTCTCTCTCTATGATCATTTTAGCACCAAGTGAAAAATTATAAACAGAATAAAAGTGATCCCGAGCAATATTTCAGTTAATAACATAAAGAGTATAAATCAAAGCGTAAATTGAAGAGCTCTTTACTCCTCCAGTGTATGTTCATATTACTGAATTAAAAAAATAATAATAAAAAAAACTTCTCCGAATATTTCCAATACCATCTGTCGTTTAAAAAGGAACAGTTTTTAATGTCATGACTCTTTGGGACATAAACGATCATAGCCCTCCCCACAGTCCTTTTTTATCTGTGAATTGTCATAACTTCCAAGGAAAGAGAGTGGAGTGATTTCCTCTTTGCCTTCTCCACGGTTTGGAATCCAGTGTTATTCTTTTCTTAGACGGGCTACCACCCAAGGCTAAAGAACCCAGTCTACCCTACGATTTAAACCATATTCGGAAATAAAGATGAATCCAGTACATACCCAAATGGATTATTGCGAAAGTGAATTTGCCTTAGCTGGAATTTGTATTTGGTTCACTGATTCCACTTCCGGCGGACGCTGTCCATCCACCTCTCAATTATGAATAACGCGCCAAATAAAATATACCTTTTTAAATGAACGGTTGAAGATACTTGGTTTCTTGCAAAAATTGACCCATAAATTGATATTCAAATAATCTGCTACTAATCTTTAGTAAAACGGGGAAACCGCCTTCGACTAGGTTTTTGTAGAACTATGGATTACGCCCTTGCACATTTTTAATTAAACACCTTCGATTTTTCGTTCTCCTATTTTCTCCGTTTTCCTCAACATTTATTTGTCGGAATGGCATTACACGTATGGTATCACTTTAGAAACATGGGTTGAGTTAAAACAAAAATTTGTAGCGTTTTTCCATAGATGACGTTTAAAAAATGTAATTTCGTTTCAAACGTGAAATTATACATATTAGTTTTAACCCGTGAAAATGTTACGGTTTTCCTATTGAAAATTTCTGATGAATGGTAATTCTTAAGTTAATGATTGAATAAGTTCATGACAATAAAATATCCATATATATTCCCCATATCGCACAGTTAAATATTTGAACTTAACAACTTTAATAAAACTTTCATTTTCTCACTGAAACCAAGTAGAGTATTTGATATGTGTTGTCTTGTTATGCGAGAAAAACGAAATAGTCCATTATTTATGAGGTAACAGGAAACTTTAAACGCTTTTATCTATCTTTCTTTTTTTTTCTTTTTTTCACTGAAACCAAGTAGCGTCTCCGATATATCTTTTGTCTCTCCAAACGACCAAAATGTCCATTATTTATGAAGTTTTAGCATGGCGTGACGGTCGTGCGAGGAGGGATAAACACATTTATAAGATGATAGTTAAAGGCGGCATTTTGTTGTAACCTAGAGAAGGTTACTGAATGTGGAATAACCAAAATAGAGGTTGGAAATGAAATGGTAATCTTTATAACATCAACAAAATACAATACTCGCCAGCGGCGTGAAGTAGGTAAACCACTGCTAGTAGTGGACTACTATGACAGCATATTGCCCCTACTTACAATAGTGTCCAATGTATTTATGAGGATTGGGACATACCCATTAGTGTTCATAGGTACGGTATATAACATATTCCAACACCTCTTTCTATACGATTCGTATGTGAATTGTGAATTTGAAATGTTTATGACGTTAAAGTGAAAATGGGAGTGGGGAATGAGATGCATTTTCTTCATTTGATGCTGTTTTGTTTAAAACAACAGTACAATAGATATGTGCCGTTTATGGTGATGGTGACATAGCTGTTCGTAAGTTGTTTGCTAGGTTCAGAAGTAGAAACTTTAATCCGGAAGACCGTGAAAGTTCAGGTAGGTCTGCAGTCATTGATTATGACAAAATCAAAACGTGGATTAAAACTAACCCAGGTCACACGACACGGGTCATCGCATAGTCCACATATCTCATTCGAGTTCTATAAGGCATTTGAAAAGCATCGGAAACGGGAATCGCTACGATGTTTTGGTTGCCTAAATGATTTAACGAATTGTGATTTTCTGCTTAAAAAAAAAAAACGATCCATTTATGAAAAAAAAACAAAACATAACAGGTGATGAAAAATGGATTGTTTACAACAACGTGGAGCAGAAAAGACCCCGGAGAAAACGAAATAAGTCACTGTCAACAATTCCAAAAGCCGATCTTTATCGGAAGAAGGCGATACTGTGTATCAGTCCAGATTGGAAGTGCAGTGTGTGTTATGAGCTCTTTCCAAATCAGACGTTGGATTCTGATACATACTGTTCCCAAAGAAGAAATTCTTGTTAAGAAATGGTTTACTTTGTTTGTTTAACGGCACATCAACTCCTTATGAGTCACTCCATACCGAAATTTCATTTTTTGTGAGATTTGGTATCTTTTTCTCCAAAATATATTGCTGGTGACTTTTTATACTGTGAAAATGTATTGCTGGTAATTTTTTCTAATATATTTTTATATTTCCATGTTTTGACCCCAGTTTGACGGGGGTTCACTATTTGCCCATAGCTGGAACCCCAACAGGTGCTACCACCGCGGGTCAGGATGAACCTGGAACAACAGCAATTAAGAGGTGGTTCCATGCTCCTCAAAGCCTCCTTGCTGTAGGATATAGTTTAACCCAGGGAAAAGTCAGCGAATGTAACATACCAGCAAATTATCAATTGAAGATACCAAAATCATACAGGTCCAACAATTTAAATACCTAGCAAGTGTTTTAACAGAGGCCGAAAAATGAGACACTGGAATCCGAAGGCGCATTAGAGAGTGAAAGATACATTCCAAAAGCTAAGCAAAGTATTAAGAAACAGAAGAATTTCATTAGAAACAAAGAAAAGAATACTGAACTGTTACCTAATATCAACCCACTTATATTGCTGAGAATTCTGGACAATCTCCTCACAGATGAAGAAGAAACTTGAAACAACAGAGGGATGCTGAGATAACCATAGGCTGAACATGTGAGCAAAGACGAAGTGTTTAAGAGAAAATGGAAATAAAACGAAGGCTTATACTTAACATCAATTCAAATTTCTAGGGTACATAATGAGGAAAGATGGCTTGGGAAATTTGATACCCACAGGACAGATTGCAGGCAAGAGGAGCAGAGGAAGACAATGTATAACCGACCTAGCGAGCTTGTGTAAATGGATGGCACAACAGGGTTTAGGAGAGATTGCAAAAAGACAAAATTAAGATCTACACATTGTGGAGAGCCATGATCGCCAACGTCATGACTGAACACAGCACATCAAAAAAAAAAAAAAAAAAATCTGTTCTCAATGAAATTCGATTAAAGGCATTAATCATTCCGGAAGTGGTCAATCGAAAGAGAGTCATATTCCATCAGTACAAAGCCAGATCTGACATCTTTTTGCAGATCTGGCAGATATTGGTACAGCTTGGCTGAGATGTTATACTATACACACGTACTCACTTGACCTTGCACCTTCTAATTTCTATTTATTTGGATCCTTACAAAATTCTCTTAATGTCAAGAACTTTAATTCTTTGTCAAAAAAAAAAAAAAAAAAAAAAAACAGTTTAATCAGTTCGTCACTCAAAATGGTGCCAAGTTCTCAGAGGACGAAATCATGATACAGCCTCAAAATCGATTTATGGTCGATTTTATTTAGAGACATATCAACCGCTATGGGTTATTTAATGCCGAAATCTAATTATTTTAAATGCAGATATGTGCCTTCGACTACAGATAAAATGTATTGTTGGTCATTTTTATATAAATATGTACTGTTGGTTACTTTTTATATAAAAATTTATTGCTGGTATTTTTTTAATATGGTATTTTTATACTTTGATAGTGTTTTGGTTTTGTTTGGGAGTGTGGTTACTATTTGCCCATAGCTGGGACCCTACCATGTGCTACCACCCTGGGTCATAGTGAACCTGGAAATAATAGCAATTAAGAGATGGTTCCACGGTCCTCAAAACCGATCCGAGGCCTTGCTGCCGGATGTAGTTTATCGTCATACCAAAGATGGTGAAAACCGTACATATGTGGTTGAATAAATAAATTTCAAAGATGTAGATACTGTTTTTGAAATTCACTTAAAAATGCTATGAATTTTTGTTCCGACCCAATATATTATATAATTTGAAAGGTCACGTGTCCTAAGATCATTGGCAAAATCAATCTAATTCTCTGCCGATATCGCGTGAAATGATTGTGTAATATAAATAAATATTTAATGTTAAACTAAATAAATATCGATTGTTCTCTGTTAATATTTACTCACCCCTCCACGGTGGTAGAATGTGATATAAAGATCAGTTTAATATTGTGCGTCCAAAAAATTGGATAGCCCTCTTGACCACTGTAGGTGTCAATCAGCCATTACTCTTTAGTTAGATGAGGGAAGTCTTGCCACAGGGATGGATTCCTTGAGACCAAACTCAACGATAATTACATTTTGATCCCAAGAAGAAGACCGGGAAAAGGAAGAAATGTACACGCCTTCCCACGATAGCAGCATGTGACGCAAGTTTGGTTTCATGTTACGCTTGCACCGGTCTTCTCTCTCTAGTGAAACGAGGGAGGTATTACTATGAAGTTAGGATCCCCAGTACCAGGCTTCCATCATAGCTTAGTGAGGAGAACAGATACTACACTTTAATCATGACCTTAAGGACGCATATGAATACGTACACGAAAACATATACCTATGCACACATCTACAAAAAAACAAACAAACGCATACAGATATATGCATACATAGTCAAATATACACGCATAAGCACTCAGAAATACGCATGCATATACACAGGTTGCGATGGATAAATTGTCGTCTAAATTACGCAAAAATGAAAATTTCAGCGACATCTTATTTTAACAGGTATATATTTACCAAAATTACACGAATATGTCTTGAAATACTAAAGAGTAAATTATTCAGTAAAATCGCCATTGTCTTCAACCACGACCTCCAGAGGATTTGGGAATCTCCTGCAACTCTTCTGGACAGTCTCCTTGTTTAGGTTGGTGAATACTGCCATAATACTTGCCTTCAGTTCATCTTTGGTCTTACAAGGAATTTTGTTGCTCAGCTGCGCCCCACACATACTAATCAAAGGGTTTGCATTCTGGGGAGTTAGGTGGCCATATGTAAAGGGTGACGAGGTCGTAGAAATTGTTTGACAGCCACGACTGGGTTTTCCTGCTTATGTGGTATGGTGCAGAGTCCTTTTGCCAGATACAGTGTCTTTCAGCAGCCGCCATCTTGACCCAGGGCATTTAGTGTAGGTATGTGGAAAGATGAATGGAAGCATAACGTCGACATCACTAGTGTTCAATCCAAACACCATGATGCTGACTGGATATATCATCCAACACTTTCCGAATCCTCTTCACTCTCCTCAGATTGATACCCACACACTCTGAAATATGCGGATTAGATCTTCGGGTGCGAATGCCAAGCAGTAAATCACGCCGTTGCCAAATTTCTGGTGGAGAGAATTGCGTCTTGGTGCTCTTTTTCTCACAGACGATGCCCAACTGACCCTACTGTACTGCGCAGTCGACAAAATCAAAAACAAACAACGCGCATGCGCGAAACTAAAAATATAAACTGGCGACGGTTTACCCATTGCATCCATTTAGAGACATACGCCTACGTTCAATACATATGTGTTTGGAAGTATCGAGAAAATAAAAAACAATGAGTACCATATTCACTCAAAGTAATCGGATAAAAATAAACCATAGTCGTCAAGTGTTTTTTCCTCCAAAGCAAATTAGCGAAATTTTAATCATAGAAATACGAACGGAGGTTCGGCCCATACAAGTACCAATGTAAAAAAAAAAAAAAAGGATTGGATCATAGCGCGTCTATTTTACGTGGTAATAAAAATGAAAAAATAGAAATTGGTGATCACAAGTCCAACTCTAATTTCATTTCACATATTTCCTGTTCGTTATTCATAAAGATGACCTCATATGTCGTTATTATTTTGCATACCGTGCAAATACAGACAGACATCAATATTTAGATTTGACAACCACCCTGTTTCCGATATTGAGTTCTCTTCCCCATATATATATGAAATAATATATATTTCAAACTTTGTTTCCGAAAAAAAAGTTTGGCCAGTGTTTTTCTGGAGGAAGATGTTCCTATGTAAAACGTCTTTAATTAAAACTTATTTTAGGAAAACTTTTTTTAATAATTTCTAGAATGTTGGGGTAATACTTCTATTTTTTTTTTTTTTTTTTTTACAATAAGTTTCACCCTGTACAAGGCTTTGGGGCCACTCGAGGTAGACGGTTCCAGAGTAAGGGGCAGTTTGTACGGATAGGAGGGGAAGATAACGGTTAACCCTAGACTTGAACAGGTTAAATGAGCGGGGAAACATCCTCTTGGGAATCGGTTCCACAGAGTAGAGGTTCACGGGAAGAAGCTGTTCGAATGGAACACGTAGGGAATGTGGGTGGTTTGCTATGATGCAAGGGGGGGGGCATGTAAAGAGGCAGAACCAAGGAATGTAGTTCGTCCGTAAACTTTCCGTGAAAGTAGCGATAGACCAGCTAGAGGCTAAGATTGAAAACAGTATTTTACACATGTAAATGACAGATGTGAGCAATGCTTTTTAAAATCAATTCACCCAAAGCTAGGCGATAATGCCACTAAGACGGAAGAGTGAAAGAGAATATAAAGACTTTAGAAGGAACGGGAAACACATTCCTAAACAGAGAACTCCTGTTCAAAAAACGGGGAAGAAATATGAACTAGGCGATAGGCGAACTTGTCTACTACTCCTATAACGGAAGACAATTTCAACAAGGCGATATTTTATATTTATATTTTTATATAACTTGGTAACAAGGGAGAGAAATACACTAGTATACTATACATGCTATAGAAGAAAGACATTATAAGTTAGAAATTATGTTGGTGATACATGTGTGTGTGTGTAAAAATGTTCACTTACTAAGCGGAAAGATATCTGAACATTTTTACACACATGCCCGGAGAGGTCCCGATGAGCTTGTCGCTTCTACCACATGTCAGAAGGAAAAGGTACTTGACAGTGCCTACTAACAACTTCTTGTCAAAACTGGCGAAGCTATTGGGGGATAATCAACAAATAAAACGTTTTTAAGTAAAAAGTTGTTTTTTTTTTCCTTTTTTAGCAAAGAAAGAGGGCATTAATGATATAACAAATGAAATAAAAGGTATAGAAAATATACTCCCGACTTCATGTTTTGCAAATGAAATCCACTCATCAGGGGTTTTGATTGATTGATTTCTTTTTTTATAATATATCAACAAACTGTTGGCTATTTAAATTTTGGGGCTATTTATCGTCATATATATATATATATATATATATATATATATATATATATATATATATATATATATAAAAGAAAGAGGTTGTAGTGGTTCCAACGAGAGAAAAGTATGTATATTAAAAAGAAGAGAAGAGAGGTGCCGCTTTTGCAATGTGCAACGTTTTTGGTTGTAATGTAGATTTATTTAGAAAAAAATATTATGCTTTGTTTTCCATAATTTTACTACACGTGTTTCTGGTCTCGCGACCGTCTTCAGGTAAAAGCGGAGATTTCCACATATTATTAAAAATAATTAATTTTTTCCTTATGTTTTTCAATGTTAAATATTCTCGATATAAGACATTTTCTGTTTTTGTGTTAGTAATCCGAATTTCTTTCTTGAATATATATATATATATATATATATATATATATATATATATATATATATATATATATATATATAAAATCGAACACCTGGGGATTGTGCGAACACCTAAAATCACGTGATTATATGAAACTTCAAATTGCGAATACAGTAAAAATTAAGTAAAAAAATAATTTTTTTTATTGTTTTTTTTAATTTTATGTTTCTGTTAATAACATTTGTATCTTTGATAATTTTTTGTTATAAACTGATATATATATGTGTGTGTTTTTTTGTATGTCTGTGTGTTTTTTTTTGTATGTGTGTGTGTTTTTTTTTGTGTGTGTGTGTGTGTGTGTGTAAATTTATTGCTTAAACATTATTTTCAAAGGATATCCATATTTGAGTAGATGCACTGTTTTTATTTATTTATTAAACGGTATATGTATTGCCGGAGGGCGCATATTTTTATAATAAATTTTCACGAATATTCTGGCCGGTAGATGGAAATAAATAAACATTTATTAAATAAATAAAAACAGAGTATCTATTTAAATATGAGTATCCATTACAAATAACATTTAAGCAATAAATTAAAATATGTCGGATTAATAAATAAAAAATCAATACATTCCTAATATATATATAAATACACACACACACATATGAATAATATATATTTTCCTTTTACATATATACTCTATCTGAAATTTTTACACGCACAAGCATATATATATATATATATATATATATATATATATATATATATATGGTTGGATTGATGTGAGTTAGTGACCCTGGGTTTCACGCTTTTGCGATCGTCAGCTGATATTGAGCACTTTCTAATAAGTACCGTACATATAATATATAAATAATTATATATATATATATTTATTTATATTTATATACACACACTTTTCACACACACACACACACACACACACACACACACACACACATATATATATATATATATATATATATATATATATATATATATATATATATATATATAGATATCATTGTATACCTTATACATAAAGACAGAGATAAAATTTTCAGGAAATTGGACATGAAGAATTTACGCTACTTTCTAAGTAACATGTGATCCCTTAACAGTTTAGTTTGCGACACTGAATGAGATTATGTTGATAATTTTTCAGACAGACTTGTTTTCATTCTCACTTTCTATTTCTCATCATGAAATCCTTGAGATGTCATTATGACTCAAAATACTGAAGGAGCCAAGTTTCATGCCTTTTTCGCTACGAAATAACGCCAAAAAGATGCCAACCAGAATTTGAAAAATTCCCATCAATCCAGTTTCTTTTAGCCAACAGAGTGATATTCCAATCTTCAAATGTATGTGTGGTCTTTGACAAAAGTTCACAAACCCCACAATGTGCTCAGCTGAAGAGAGGAAAATGATAGTAATGTAACAACAGTTTTTGTCTTGTCTGTTTATTTATCCGAGGAGTGGGTGATATCTGTGTCTTTTCTAATTCTTCAAATGCTATTTATGTTCGACCCAAATGATCATATCACCAGGGTAATTATCTGTCAATATGACATGACAATAATCTTATTACAAATACCGTTCATTTTTTTCTCTCTAAATAATAATTTTTAGCAGCTTGATAAAAAAAAAGTTAAAATTTTAACTTTGAAAAAGCGTTAGAAAGAGCGATTTATATGTCTTGTGTTTTTTATGGTTTATCAACCATTTGAAGATTATTTACATTTTTTGGGAAATAATAAGGATTTAATGATACAAGTCCTACTAATTAACCAATAGCTAGTGGGAAGAAGAGGTGGATTAATTCCTGTTGTAACCTAGGGAAGATTACAGAAAAGAATAATCAAACGAACGTTGGTAATGAACGATAATATTTGGACAAGAACAACACAGCGGCCCGGAGAAAAAGTAGTCAATTGCGAGTTACACAATGAATCTCCAACTGCAGGATATCTACTAACAGCCCCACGCGGTCAGATGTGGCACAAGGCCGAATTTAATGAGAGGTATCCGAGCCCGTAAGCCCGGCCAAAAATTCCCCGTAGACCCCGAATAAAACGGGGTCGGGTAGCTGTTTCCAGAGACGAGATTCTGCCTTTCGATGGAGGCAGAGAGTTTGACCAGCACAGCTAGAAACGAATATCCGACTGCAGACCAACATACAGTATTTATGTAAATGGAGACGTGCCCATTATCATCCGTATGTATGCTACAGCAATTCCTTTCCCAAGGGTATTGCGCGTAACGAACCCGACTGGAACTGGAACACGGCTATCCAATTTTCAATCTCGAACTTTTATCCATTAAATCACCCGCACATCCAAGCTTTCAACACCTGGTATTTCCAAGTGGTCACTCATCTATGTGTGATATGGCTTAACATTGATAATCGTACGTGAATTAGTATTTCAACGTGTTATAGCCGTAAGCCGTTAGAAGGAGTTAGAAAGAGATGGATTAAGATAGAAAAGGGAGAGGTGGCGGAAAAAGTGAGAATAAAATATGTGAGGCCAGTGGGGATGTCTGTTCCGTACAAGGGTAACATTTCAAGAATACCAAATGATGAAGTGATGTTGACAGGGGTATTATGAAAAAAGCATAAAACCAAAATGACGTAGAAAGATTAAAAGTTGCTGACAGCTGAATTCAAGCTTTTCAATCATCGCAACTCTCTCTTTCTCTTTCTCTCTTTCTCTACATACATATCGTTTATTAAACATTAAATTACATCACTCAGCGTCTCCCATAGTTTACCTTTACCTACACAGTTACATTAAAGAATATTTTAGAGCGTTCTTAAATTTCAAATTTTTCAAAACTTAATATTTTCCCTCCAATTTAATTCCGTTTATAAATTGTAATAATATTTTATATCATAATATGATTATAATATAACTATAAAATAATTATATATTATAATATGATTATATTATATATTATATTATATTAGTTATATATATATATATATATATGTATGTATATTAATTATTATTAATTTATTATATATATATTATTATTGATTTAATTATTATTTTATTATTAATTATTATTAATTTATTATATATATATTAATTATGACAAAATTATATAATTATAATATAATTATTATAAAAATTATAACATTTTCCCTGCACTTTACTTCTGTTTATAAATTATAATAATATTTTATATTATAATATGATTATAATAGAATTATATATTATAATATAATATTATATATTATATTATATTAATTATATTATATATATTAATTATTATTAATTTATTATATATATATTATTGATTTAATCATTATATTATTATTATTATTAATTTATTATATATATATATTAATTATATTATATATTATATTAATTATATTATAATATAATTATAATATAATTATAATTATAATAAAAATTATAATAATATTTATAATAATATTTTCTCTGCACTTCACTTCTGTTTATAAATACATGCTGCAGAGATCTAGCTGCTACTTTCCTGGTTCCGCAGAGGCAAACCTTCACAGCGAGAACAGCAAGAACACGCCATGCCATATACATTGTAGCAAACAACCAGCAATGCCTCCGCATTTCATTGGTGAGAAGTAAATTCCACTCGAACAGCTTCTTCTCACTAACCATTGCCCTGTGGAACCGAATCCCCAAAGGATCTCTCCCTGATCACGACAATCTTAAACTGTTCAAGGTCAGGATTAATTGTTATCTTCCACTCCTATACACACAAATGGCCCCCCAAACGTAACCTTCTACCTCGAATGGCCCCGACCCTTGGAAAGGGTGAATCTCGCTGTAAAAATAAATAAATAAAAAAAAAAAGATAAAATAAGATAAAATCCTTATACTTACCTTGATAAAGTCTCTCAGTGGACGGAATGCGTTGCTAAAGAAAAGTTTTTCCTTTTGTCTTTATTCATATATATGAACCTGCGCATCCCACCCTTGAGAAGAAGGAAACCGTCGTTACATCCAACGTACATTAACCAACTCGGCCACGTAGCATCCTCATCGATCAAGTCTAAAGTATGTCTTGAAATTGAAATCCTTCTCGTATTAAATTTCTTCGAAATTACTAATAACGCTTTCCCTTTGATCATAGAGTGACAGGTTCGAATCTAGCCCAAAAGCGCATTCGAATGATGAAAATAAATAAATATATTGCTTAATAAATCAATGGAACGTCTACTCAAATATGAGTATCCATTAAAAATAAAGTTTAAAGTGATATAAAACTGTTGGATTGATAAATAAAAACCATTGCCTTAGAAAATTTTTTATTTTGTTTACGTTTGGATACAAAACTGAACAAATATGAAAATTTCGAGGAATTTATTACGAGAAGGATTTCATTTAAAGGTACGCTCCATATATATATATATAGAGAGAGAGAGATAGATAGATAGATAGATAGATAGATAGATATGCGTTATGCAATAATATATATATATATATATATATATATATATATATATATATATATATATATATATATACGTTATGCAATAAAGTATATACAATACGTTATGCAATAATGTCCTTAAGAAAAAAGAAATTTAAAAAATGTACATAAAAAATTGTTATAGGACCTTACCAATAATAATAATAATAATAATAATAATAATAATAATAATAATAATAATGGACTATTCCATACTTAATTAATACTGCGCCTCAGGAGTCAGTAGTTCAAGTCAGTTATTAGTTCCAGTGAGTCAGTAGTTCAAGTCGAGTCAAGAGTCGAGTCAAGAGTCGAGTCAGAGGCAGTCCGAAACAGAGTCGCGTTCAGACGATTACTGCAAGACATTAGAATAGTGATACTGGTCGAGACTACATTGTTCTCTCTACTAAACCTGATTGTTCGTACTAACACTTCTACTTCTCTGTATATATTCCTGTTTGTAATATCTCTGTGTTATTCCATATACGTGTTCGCGTTCTTCTTTATTGGTTCTACCTTGGACCATCACCGTGGTACAAGGAACCGGACCATAACAAAAATTAACGTTTTTTTTTATGTAACGTCTTTCAATATATGTTTGTTAATAAATTCAATTGAATTATTCAACTTTTTGCTGAACGGATAGCCTCTGTTAAACTTTAAGTCGGGAAGATAAGTTTGGAATTTAGAGACGTGTTAACGTGCTCGATATGAGGGATAGAGCGTATGTAAATATAAAATCAGAACGATTGCGTTTAAGCATGGAACAGACTGTCGTCGCTAAATGTTGACCTTGATATCTACTTATATATATATATATATATATATATATATATATATATATATATATATGTATGTATGTATATGTGTGTGTGTATATATATATATATATATATATATATGTAACGCAAATTGAAACGTTTTTTGAAGTGAAACGTTTTTTGATAACAGATCGAAACTTGTGGAGCGTGCAGTCGCAGCGCTAAGTTTGAATATATATATATATATATATATATATATATATATATATATATATATATATATAGTTCTCAGTACTTATCTATGATCTACAAAAATTTTCGCGATGTAACGCTCCTGATCCTGAGTGTTAACATCACGAATCTTTTAGTCGGTCATAGATAAATATCGTAAATCTTTATGGTTGCTGATAATAATTATTACTCTAGATATATATTGTGCACTTTTAATTGACAAAATTCTGATTGACTGACTGATTTGTATTTAACGGTTTATCAACTTTTTTGCAGGTTATTTAAAGCCAGAAAATATTTTTAGATTGTAATGTTTTTTGTGTTTTATTTTTTAGAAATAATAATTTATTGATACTAGTCCTACTAATTAACCATGGCCGGGTAGAGACGAGGGCTGATTCATACCTTTTCCAAGAGTATTTGCACATAAGTGCATATAACAAAGCCAACTGGAATTTGAACTCGGCTCTCCGAATTCCAATTCAGAGCTATTATCAATTACATCACTCACACAGCCAAGTTTTCAGTACCAGGTATTCCCAAGCGGCCACTCATCTAGGTACTGACCAGACTTATCGTACGAGAACTGCTGCTTCAACATCATCTTACGCATATCAAATTTTACGTATAAAAATAATCACATCAACAGTACATCGGCCTCGTATAAATACATTGTATGTTGTCCTGCAGGGATGTGCAGATGGTGTAAGGAAATCGGCACAGAAAGTAGAATCGGCGTGCCGGGTTCGAAATTCTTTTTGTTATGTTTACTTCTGCATAAAAGCAAACCGAATGAAACCGCCTCTTATCCCTGCAATTATACGGGGTTAGATAAAAGAAAGAAAACTCTGAATTTCCTATCATGGAGAAGGCAATGATATGAAGTTCTATTATCTTTCCTAAGAATACACGACAATTCATAGATAATAAAAGGAATCGGTGGGATGTAACGATCGCTTGTATCCTGAAAAGACGTGCTATTTTTTAAGATCATTCCTGGTTGTTGACACAGGCCTGTACTCTTGCATGCTTCTTTTTGATTGCGCATTAGGCAAAAGTGACAAGAAATTCTTTTTCTTCCGTTCTAAGTGCATCTAAGTAGATGGATGTAAGCAAGTTAGAATTCAATACATGAATGAGCTAAGCAAGCCCTTTTTAAAGATATCTTATTCAGAGAGAAGTATTACGAATAGACTGATAACATTCTTATTTTAAGCGATGGCCTCCATAAAGTGTTTTAATCATACTTGATGGTGTTTCTGGAAACTGAATATGACTGCCTGAAAGAACACCCAAGACGCTCGTGGGTTTGAAAAAATCTAGCAAAAGATGTTAAATAATACGACTTAACCATCCACAGACAATTTAGCGACGTAGTTTTGAACACAAAAATATATCCAGGCTCTGACTGCTTCTCGCCTGTGAAACTCTCTTTCGGCTTTTTGATCTTCAAAAATTCAAATGCAACGTCAATCGCCATTTTCTAACGTTTTCTCATTTTCTTTCCCTCTCAGTAACTCTTTAAGTCTTTGTGATTTTATCGCCTTAATTCGTTTTAAATGATTTACAATAGACGCGGACCAATTCTACAGGGACTCCATTTGCAAATAAAATATTTAGTCACAGTTAACGATCAAATATATAGCTTTGGAACAGATCAGGAACTCAAAGCGGGAGTATAAGAGAAAAGCTTTTCTGAGAAAAGAAAGACAAAAACAAAGGAAATGGCTGACAGATGACTTAACCATCAACAGACAATTTAGCAATCTCAACCCAATGCAAAAGAAGTGGCAGATAACAGCAACATATAACGGAGAATATATGAGATTAAAAAAAGCAAAAAAAAGCATCAGAAATAAGGAAGCAGGCAAACAAAAGAGGAAAGATAAAAGAACAGGTGAGAAAAAGAAATAACAGCTAAGGCGATGTTCGGATGTATGAAATCTAAAACAGGAAAGATATTATTATTAAAAGAAAAAAAAGTACTATAAAGATATGATGGAGACATAGGCAAACTCTTCCATGATAACAATCTACGATACCTAAAAGCACAGAAATTCCCGTATTCGTAAAATTTGAGGTTAGGTCAGCAGTGATTAAAATAAAGAAGAAGAAACCAACACGATCAGAAAAGATTGTAATAAACATGCAGACAGCTTTAGACGATTTGGGAAGTGATGCGTTTCCGAAAGATATAAACAAAATATACAACAGCGGCAAAATACCGGAAGACTTCAGTTGATCAATGTTCATAATGCTACTAAAGAAACCAGGCGTGAATGAATGGGAACTCCATTGGACAATTGATGAACCAGATAATTAAACTAATATTTAACCGTATACTGAACAGGTATCGTAGTAGAACTAGACGGAAAATAAAAGAGAACAAAGTTGCTCTTATCAAAATATCGGAGGAAGAAATTCAATTTTTATCATCACGGTGTTATCAGAGCGAGAAAAGAAATGCAGAAAATCTATACCAATATTTTATAGTTTAGACAAAAGCATTCAACAAAATACGAATTTAGTAAGAACTTGAAATTTTAGGAAAGCTTGATCTACACGGAAAATGTATTTAAATCGTCTTCAACATGCGTATAGGAAATGAGTTAAGTGAAAAAAAAAGAGAGAGAAGTACAGAAAGCTTTCTAATTGGATTTGCTTAACCTGTGCATGGTGATGATTGTAAGAGGTTCCAGCCCCAGGGGTTATCCTCCAAACAGGAAATATCTCATTTTTGGGATGGAGATAGATACATTGACCAGCAGTTAAGGTGTCGCCCAAATGAAAAAGTGCTGAGGTGTAGTGAGTAATTTTTGTACTTAGCGGATATATACAATATATACATTGGCTGCCACTTGACCTTTTATCAAATTCCTTTTGAGTGGGAGTGCAGATGAATTTAATATAACGTATTCAAGTCCTAGGGGCTATATCCCCACCCAGGAAATACCTCACTTTTGGGAGGGTGACCCCAAAAGAAGAAGTGATGAGAGGTCTTGAGCAATTTCTGTCCCTAGCTAACATGTGCTCCAACTTTTTAAACTCAACAGTGTGTCAAATTATATTTGATTGGGTGTGCAGATAAATGCAGAAAGCAAACAAAACATTTTATGTTTGAACATTCTGTATGTATCAATTAAGTTTATCAGCAACACATTTTTTCTAATTCACATGTCAAACATTTTCCTAAATATGTACAAGCATTCGTATGATAAACTTTGATGCATGTTTTGTCATACAAAATTTTATGGAAAGAATAATCAGCAATATTATTGGTCCTGATCTGTCATCTCAGCATTTCCTACCGCCATAATGTAGCTTTCCTGTTCTTTTTTCTATAAACACATTCATTGTAACTGTTCGGACTAACTCTTCGCTATGGTATCTAGACTTCATAAAATTTAAATATATTGGCGGCAAGATATCATCAAATGGCTAGATGTAACCGTAAGTTCTATGCTAACAGGTTCTTCTATCGCACTTTCCGCTTGAGAAAAACTCTTCCGGCTTCTTGCTTCCCAGACAACTTTGCTCTTCAAAAATGTAAATGCAATGTCAATCGTTATCTACTGTCTTCTTAATTATTGTTCTTTTAATGTTCTCTCCTTAACAGTGTTGTTTTTCACATATTCTCTAATACTCAGTAACCCTCTGCGCCTTAGCGGCTTTATTGCCTTACTTGGAGTGAAAGGATTAAAAAGTGCAATGATTAAAAAAATTAAAATTCATCAGAAAATTCTAATGAAAGTTTTCATGCGTATTTCTAGTTCTTGTAAATGTGCGTCTTATAGGTCGGCAAATAGGATACTCCCTGCATTTTGTTCAGTCAATCACAAAATCCTACATTTTTAGCATCCAGTTATTATCGAACTCATTACAGTATTTGGTTTGGTTTACGGCACATCAAGCTCAATGGGTTATTTAATGCCGACAAGATCTTTATTGTTGATAATATTTTTTCCCAAAAATGTATTATTGGTAATATTTTTCCAAAAATATATTGTCGGTAATATCTTTTTTTTTAATGTACTGCTGGTAATATTTTTTTTCAATTGTATTGCTGGTAATTTTTATTTTTTAAGAAAGTATTGCTGGTAATTTTTGTCCCACAAATGTACTGCTGGTAATAATTTGTTCCTTCAAAATTAATTGCTAGTAATAAATTTTTACAAAATGTATTACTGGTATTAAAACCTATTTTTACATTTTCATAGTGTTTTGACCCCAGTTTGGGGTTGGGGGTCAACTATTTGCCCATAGATGGGGCCCTAACAGGTACTACCACCACGGATTAGGGTGGACTTGGGAACACCGGCAATTATAAGGTGGTTCCACGCTCCTCAAATCCTTCTGATCAGAGGCCTTGCTGTTGGAAGTAGTTTATCGTCATACCCATAACGCCATTACAGTATTAAGGACATGTAACCGGCTAAAGACAGCCCCACAAAAAATTTAAATGCGTAAACAGACGTACGTATTTATTGAGGTACAGACTCATTGTCAACTGTAAACATATTTATTATTGTACATAGGTGTTAAATTTTTAGTGGTTGTATTTGGGTGTATAAGTAAATAATATTTATAATGTATGTGTCGTGCGTGCGTGTATGTGCCGCAGATTTCGAAATGGAAGATGGATGACAAAAATGGCCATATGCTACACTTAAGTAGCAGTATGTACATTGCTGTCGAGAGTCTTTGTTTTCGCATAAATATACGCACTACCGTGATGTGGCCGTTTGTACTGATATACAAAAAATACGCTTGCACGCATAAATATTTAAAAGTGAGTGAATGAAATCGAACACATTGCACCCTCTACCAGCACAACCCCCACCCCACACTCGACACACAGTCATATCGTTATACTCTCCGACGTATTCTTTCTTTTCTTTTTTTATAGTCCTGGCATCTGATCGGGAGATTGGAAGTTTTGAAGAGCGTGGAACCATCTCTTAATTAATGTTGTTACCAGGTCCACTCTAACCCGGGGTGGTAGCACCTGTTAGGGTCCCAGCTATGGGCAAATAGTGAAGCCCCCCAATCAAAAACAAAACATTATGAAATTACGAAAATACATTTTTGCATAAAAAAATTAGCAATTATACATAATTATAGTAAAATGACCAACAATACCTATTTATAGTATATATTCAGTTGAAGCCATGTTCAAAATATTTAAATTACGCCATTAAATAACCCATTGAGATGTTGATATGCTGCTAAAAAAATTAATCAAACAACTAACCAGCCAACTTTCTTTTTTTACAAACGTTGGCTTATTTCATTTTAGAGTTAAATTCACAAAAAAAATTTTTTTTAAATTAAAAACAAAAAACAAAAAATGAAATTTTCAAGTGGACTCTACGCCCCAATATCTTATGATAATCTCAAAAATAATAAGGAGGCTTTTAAATCCTATATACACAGAGTGTCATTCATATTTTGCATGCAAAACCAAGAGGTATATTTTAAAAATGCAAATTTAATTGAAAGTCCCTACGGTTGAATTACAATAAGTTATGGGGCAACCATTTTAATTAACTTAACACCTGTTTATATAAAATTGTGTGTCCCCATTTTATTATTGTCGCATTTGTATCCTATGTATGTCATTTTGTGTATAATATATTTACTATATATTTATGTGCTACATCATATATATATATATATATATATATATATATATATATATATAGAGAGAGAGAGAGAGAGAGAGAGAGAGAGAGAGACAGAGAGAGAGACAGAGAGAGAGGAAGCAGAAGATGAAGGTGTGTGTTTGGGCGATACGTGAGAGGGAAAAAGTGAGATGTGGGGAATTCGAGAAAGCGTAAGTGTATGCATGTGCATATGCCTCAAATTTCAACAGTACACACCCTTCTAAATAATTACCAAATGCACACAAAATAAGTAAACATCGGTTTTCCAACCTATATTTAATTATTTATTGCTTTTTAAGTGACCGTTGAGAAGCTAGAAACTCTCTCTCTCACACACACGCACGCACACACGCATGCGCGCGCACACACACGCACACTTTTGTGTGTGTTTCTTTATATATGCATGCATATTTGACTGCGGATCAGTAATCCCGTAGTTTACACAGTTATCAGCTAAATATTGATCTGTAGTTTCAAATATTCGATCTATTTTATTAATTGGTTAAATAGATTGACAAAAGAGGAGAGCCTGTTGGGAAATAAATATTTTTGTTAAATAAATAATTTTTTCAATTACGTTATACAGACACCCACACGCACACTAGAGGCGTTCAAAAAGTATCCGATTTTATTTTTTTCCCGAGAAAACTAATGCCGCCACCCTTTCTGCGCACGTGTGAAAAGTTTCACGTCGCTAGGCAACGTCAGTTCCCGACAGTTATACCTAGAGTACAGACGTGTAGTGCGCGCTAGTTGGATTTTCGTTTTCAAGCGAACGAAAATGATAATTCGCGAAATTTTGTGAAAAAATCAGATGAGCGCTCATTTGGTCTCTCTAGGCGTAAAAGCCAAGAACTAATGTCAGCGAAAAGATTCACTTATTTTACCGAAACATATATCTGCTGTGTTTCGTATCCAAAACGTAAACAAAACAATTTCTAAAGAAGATACATACTGTTTAAAATAAATATATATATCTCCGACACATATACATATATATATATATATCCGACATATCTTTATTACTTCAAACCTTATTGATAGTGGCTATCCACTAACAATAACGTTTGAAGTAATAAAGATATGTCGGAGATATATATATATATATATATATATATATATATATATATATATATATATATATATATAATTTTTATTATAGATTAATTGATTTAAAATATGGTTTTTCCGCTACACAGTTCTAACCATGTTTAAAAAATGGAAGGTCCGAATTTAATTTTGTAATTAAATTAGAGACATTAGTTCCATTTCATCCTCAAGCGAATTTTGGAGTAAATTTTAAAATTACTGGGTTTTAAAGAGACAGCTAAAATCATAATTCACGTTTCCAAGGTTACAGATAAATTCACTTTCACTAGACAGGGGTGTTTGCGTGTTCTTTATGTCTGTATTTTGATGTATCCGTTATTAGCTACGTTTTGGTAGGGGGCAGGGATGTGTTCTTCAATGAAATCTGACATCCGTTAAATGCATGTCGTCTGGATTTTTTAAAATTTTATTGTTAACGGCAAAAATTCTTACGGCATTTTTTCTATTTGTATATTTAAAGATTTTTTGGGGTGGGGTGTTCAGGTTAGAATACGTTTTATTTAACTACAATTTATAAAAATATTTTCACTATTATTTTTTAATATACTATATTTCTTTTAAGAACAAGTAAATGTATTAGAATCCCTTACAGTACGTAGAGTTATTTTCACATCAACTATAAGTATGTATATTATTAGGTAACAATTTTTTTTAAAGTAAACTTTATGACAATGACGCCAAAAATAGCTAATTGAGTTCACTGATTTAGTAAACTTTTATTTTTTATATAAACTTAGTAATATCTTGTTTCTCATGTAAGTACAAAGGACATGGGTCATTCAATGGCTTACATCTCGCTTTTCATATTAAATTCATTTTACTATAGGTGTTTTATTGGATTCCTTTAAGTGCTTGTAGTACTTGGAGGGAGATCTATAGGTTAGAATATCTATAAGAACACCGGATTATATATCTTACTGTTCTTTCTTTTTATTTATATATACATACATGCATACATACATACATACATACATACATACATATATATATATATATATATATATATATATATATATATATATATATATATATTTCCACATACGTACTGACCAAATTTGTGAAATCAGTTCTGCCAACGATTGTCCCCTGATGAGATGTTGGCCGTAAAGTACCTAGGTCCATTAAAAAAAAGAAATGACCCCAAAATTGTGTCTCCTCAAGTCCTCCATTTATTTATTCTGTGGTAACAAATCATTATTCAGATATTAAAAACTAGATACTACAGGATCATTTCTGTAGCATACCTACGGATGATAATAGGTATGTCCCCATTCACATAAATACAGTAGTAAATACTGTATGTTAGTCTGCAGTCACAGATTCGTCTCCATCTGTGCCGTGTCGAAGGATAGAGTCTCATCTCGAGAAACAGCTACCCGACTCCTTTTTATACGGGGTCTCCGAGGAATTTTTAGCTGAGCATACGGACTCGGATACCCCACATTAAATTCGACCTTGTGCCACATCTGACCGCGTGGGACGGTTGGTAGATAACCTGCATTTGAAGATGTATTGTGGAATTCACTTGGCTCACTTCTAGCAGTTGACTACTACTTCTACGCGCCGCTGGCGAATCTTATATGTGTTGTTCTTGTTCTAAGTATTATCGTTCATTACCAACCTTCGTGTGATTATTCTATTCAGTAACCTTCCCTAGGTTACAACAATCATCATCATTGAGTTAAACAACTCTATTCGTCTTTTGTATAAATTATTACCAAAAGAAGGTTTCTCCTTTCCTGCTTGTCGTTTGGTATTGTACCCTCTTTTATCAGGCACAGACTAGTTAAAGCCAAAATTGACTACAGTTTTCAAATAGTACAAGCATTCATTAAATACGACCTTGACAACAAATGGAACTACTTCTTTCGTCTCTAACATTATATCGAACATCTATAAGTAAAATTAAAGGACAATTGTCTTTGATTTTTCCGGTTTTCCAAATATCTAGTTAAAATCAGATTGAATTTCGAAAAACATTCTGATACCAAAGACCAGCATTACATTAACCAACTTATTTCTAAACGTTTTGGTTTTGAGGACTTTGCATTAAACAAATACATATTTGATCTGTCAAGTATCATTCTTTCAGAGATAGAAAAACTCGTGTCGTCTAGAGGGCTAGAGTTTTGTATCCCCTCTCGGAATGTTAATATAGCATAAGTACTTGCTGAATTTGAGTTAATAAGTCACAACTACTTCATCATGTCCCTTCATCCTTGGATCAGCTTACATTTTACAAGTCTAGAATTTCTGAACTAGCATGTCAGTTTGCATCATTGTCTCTTGAACGTGATTTTACTTTGCGTCGAGTCATGCTCATTATCGAACCATTAATCTTTTAAAAACCCGAAATGACATTTACATTACCAAACCTGATAAAGGTGCTGGTGTAATCATTCTGGACAAGCAAGACTACATCAACAAAATGAATGTCATTTTAGGTGATAGTTCCAAGTTTCGTTTGATTGGTCCTTCTGAAACTCATGATCGCATCGATAAATTAAAGGTAAAACACCAGAAACGGTTATTAAGTGTATATAAAAGTAAACTTTTATGTAAAGATACCTATAACCGAATCAGGACAGTTGGTTCTCAGAGACCTAGGCTATACGGGTTGCCAAAGGTTCATAAAAATGACGTGCCTTTACGACTCAATCCTTTCTATGACGGGTTCAGCGCAGCATGAGCTAGCCAAATGGTTAGCGGAGTTGTTTAAACTTGTTTCCGACCATTTCTCAACCTATTGTATTTCAAATTCATTCACTTTTTCAGAATATATTAGAAACTGCTCTATAAATTCTTTCGATATTGTGAGTCTTTACTCAAATGTCCCCCTTCAAGAAACTACACAAATATTTGCAGACGTTTTCTGTAGAGGTTGCATGGGTCCTGCCTCCATTCCTGAACCCCTATTTTTTGAATTCATGAAATTAGCAACAGAAGGGATAGAGTTCAGCTTTGAGGATATCATATACACCCAGATCGACGGGGTTTCTATGGGTAGGCACTTAGGTCCCTCTTTAGCCAACATTTTTGTTGGATACCACGAGAGCCTATTATTTGAGAAATGTCGAAAACCTTATGTATACGTTACGTTGATAACACTTTTGCTATGTTCGATAGCATAAACGAAGCAACTCTTTTTCGCCAACATTTAAATTCTTTACACCCTTCTTTGGTTTTCACAATGGAGGAAGAAGAAAATAATTCTCTTTTCTTTTTAGATGTTTCGGTTGAGCGAAAAGATAATAAATTTATTACTTGTGTGTTCCATAAACCGAAATTTACTGGTTTATATACTAATTGTAACTCCTTTGTCCCTCTTTCCAGAAAAACTTAATCACAACTTTAGTTCATCGGACCCTAATGATTTGTCCCCCTTGCACTCTTCAGCAAGAGTTAGACACGATATAATTGCATTCTTCTTACTAACGGTTATCCTGCCAACATCATTAAGCGAGCGATGGAGCGCAAGATGAAAAATTTAGTAAATATCCTGAATTTGGCCCTAGTCTGTGTCCGATCTACTCAAAACTGCGTTGCCTTGGTAGAAAGTATCAAATTTTAATTGATAAAGGTTCTAATTCTGTCTTTTCTATATACTTATTTGACAGATTGCGTGTTATTTCGGGGACCTGTCCAGTATTTCCTTCCTTTTCCAAAGTTCACTTGTCCTGTTTTAGTAAAAGTTCCCTAATTTACAAGTTCAAGCGTCAGTGTAAAGCTGAGTACATAGGACGTACTAGTCTTAAATTGGAGACAAGACTGGACCAACACGTAGCAAAATTTGTTAGATTAAATTTAAGTAATCACACCCCGGTATCAAAATCTGTACACGATTCGGGAATCAGACAGCACCAACTGGAGAATGAGCGGTGCTCTTCCCGTTTCACGATGGATTCATTCTCTATTTTGCATATGGGTAGAGTTCTAAGCACCATTTGCAAGTGTTAGAAGCTGTTTGTCTTAAATTGGAGCAGCCATCTCTTTGTAGGCAAAAGGAGAAATTTTTGCGATCCTTACACTTATTTGGAGATCAATGAGTGATTATCTTTTATACTCACTTTGAGATATTTACTCAGTTCTTAAATTTACCTATTTATGTTTTAATCGTGAATTTATTTGAAACGTGCTCCAAATTTTTCTTTAATTTCCACATAGAACCTGACAAATTTTGTTAAATCAATTCTGCCAACGATTGGCCTCTGACGAAGTGTTGGCCGTAAGGTACCTAGGTTCATTAAAAAAAAAGAAAAATGAGCCCAAAATTGTGTCTCCTCAAGTCCTCCATTTATTTATTCTGTGGTACCAAATCATTATATATATATATATATATATATGTGTGTGTGTGTGTGTGTGTGTGTGTGTGTGTGTGTGTGTGTGTGTGTGTGTGAAGTGTGTGTATATAAATATAAATAAATATATATATATAAATATATATATTAATTGATTCATCGAGTCTGATAGAAACCTCAGGAAGCACTGGACGGCCGTTTCGTCCTATATTTGGGACTCATCAGCAGTGCGCATCCACTACCGAGGGAATCGAAACCCCGACAGTTGAATCAATTAATATAATTATCAAATCCTCCTCATTACTATGTATGTTTATCATCGCTTGAACCAGCTTCTAATGCTCCAGTTGGAGCGGCTTGGTGAGAGTAGTCGTGGCTCCAGGAGGCTCAGTCCTATGGTCAGAGAGGATCTCAGTAGAGTTCCACCACGGAATGTGGGAGTGAGCGGCGCTTCTTAGAGTCTGATTTGCAATCTCTTCGTCACCGAGGCCCGGCGGAGCAGTTGGTATAGTGTTCGCTTGCCAACCTAACTGTCGGGGTTTCGATTCCCTCGGTAGTGGATGCGCACTGCTGATGAGTCCCAAATATAGGACGAAACGGCCGTCCAGTGCTTCCTGAGGTTTCTATCAGACTCGATGAATCAATTAATATAATTATCAAATCCTCCTCATTACTATGTATAAATATATATATATGTATAGTTATTTATATATTATATGCGCGGTACTTATTAGAAAGCGCTCAATATCAGAGATAGAGCTAACATATATGGTTGGATAGATGTGAGCTTGTGACCCTGGGTTTCACGCTTTAGCGATCGTCAGACAAACTGATTAATTTTTTAAAAAAATTTGGTTTTATGTAGATTGCGTGTATTGGTGTTATTGTAGAAGTGGTGGGGGAAACTTCGTCGTTTTTTCATTGTACTGACGCAAACATCGATGTATGCAGACACATATACATACTTGGTCGTCCGTCGGGACTCATACATATATAAACATATGTGGGCAGTTTCGGATATGACATATGTATGTATACGGGTGGTGTTGTGTCTATACATACGCATTTGTATGTTGAAATTTAAAGATTGGAAGAGTGTCGGAAATGTCTCGTGAATGTCTCGTTAATGTATACATGTCATATTTTTTTTATTTTTTTTATGTCTATATAAATAAAAAGAATGAACAGTAAGATATATAATCCGGTGTTCTTATAGATATTTTTATTTTTACAAAATAGTGCTCAATGTAAATTTACAGAGCATTAAATGACCCATGTCCTTCGTGCATACATGAGAAACTATATATTACTAAGTTTATAAATAATAAAAATTTACTGAATCAGAGAAATGAAATAGCTATTTTATGCCGTCATTGTCAAAAATTTTCCTTAAATAATATTTAAAAATAAAAATAAATTTATAAAATGGGATTAGGTAATATACATACTTATATTTAACATGAAAAATTAATTTTATATACTGTAAGTAATTCTATTATATTTACTTGTTTTTTCCTTAAAAAAATAGTCTATTAAAAAAACTGTGAAAATATTTTAAAGTTGTATTTAAAATTGTAGTTAATACGAATTCTAACCTAAACCTCTTTTAAAATTCTAGTATTCTAACCTAAACACCTCTCAAAAAGAAATACCGACACTCAAATGAATCCAATAAAACACCTACCGAAAAATGAAATTATGACGAAAAGCTAGAGGATGTGGGCCATTGAATGACGCATGTTCTTAGTAATATATAGTTTCACCTGTATGTACAAAGTTTTTATATATATATATAAAAAAAAAAAAAAAAAAAAAAAAAATAAAATAAATAAATAAATAAAATAAAAAAATTAGATAAAATAAAATAAATAAAGTTTACTAAATCGGAGAAATGAATTAGCTATTTTTGCCGTAAGTGCCAAAAAAATTTTTACTTAAATAATATTTAAATATAATATTTTGAAAATCGTAATAGACATATACTTGATATGGAATAATAATTTTACTTACAGTAAGTAATTCTAATACATTTACTTCTATTAAATGAAATATAGTCTATAAAACTAACTATGAAAATATTTTAAAGATGTAATTAAAATTTTAGTTAATTAAAATGAATTCTAACCTAAACTTCTTTTAAATTGTAATTAAATAAATAAAGTTTACTAAATCAGAGAAATGAAATAGCTATTTTTGCCGTAAGTGAAAAAAAAAAAAAAATTTTACTTAAATAATATTTAAATATAAAATTTTTAAAAATCGTAATATAAATATACTTGATGTAGAAAAATAATTTTACTTACTGTAAGTAATTCAAATATTGGGTTGGTGCAGAAATAGTGGCCTAGTGATGTCGTTTTTTGACGTATTTTTTAACGTCAAAGAGCGACGTTATTGCGTCATTGTTTTTGCACCAACCTAATACATTTACTTCTATTAAATGAAATAGAGTCTATAAAAAGTAATAATGAAAATATTTTAAAGTTGTAATTAAAATTGTAGTTAATTAAAATGAATTCTAACCTAAACTTAATTTAAATTGTAATTAAATAAATAACTAAAGTTTAATAAATCAGAGAAATGAATTAGCTATTTTTGCCGTAAGAAAAAAAAAAAAAATTAAATAATTTTTAAATAAAAAAATTTTAAAAAATCGTAATATAAATGTAAAATAATTTTACTTACTGTAAGTAATTCTAATTCTAATACATTTACTTCTATTAAATGAAATTATAGTCTATAAAATAGTTTTTATAGACTATAATTTCAAAATATGAAAATATTTTAAAGTTGTAATTAAAATTGTAGTTCATTAAAAATAAAATGAATTCTAACCTAAACTTCTTTTAAATTGTAATTAAATAAATAAATAGAGTTTACTAAATCAGAGAAATGGAAATTTTACTTAAATAAATATTCAAATATAAAATTTTTAAAAATCGTAATATACTTGATGTGATAATAATTCTACAAACTGTAAGGGATTCTAATTACATTTAATTGTTCTTGAAAGAAATATAGTATATTAAAAATTAAAAGTAAAAATATTTCAAATCGTAGTTAAATAAAAAGTATTCTGACGTAGACACCTCCCAAAAATCTTTAAATATACGAAGGAAAGAAATGCCGTAAGAATTTTAGCCGTTAACAATAAAATTTATATATATAAAAAAAAAAAAAAATCCAGACGACACGCTTTTTAACGGATGTTAGATTTCATTGAAAAATACATCCCTACCCACTACCAAAACGCAACAATAACTGATACATTAAAATATAGACATATTGAACACCCAGACAACCCTAGTCTAGCAAAATAGATTTATCTGTAACCTTGGAAACATGAATTTTGTTTTAGCTGTGTATTTAAAACCCAGTAATTTTTAAAGTTACACCAAAATTCGCTTGAGGATGAAATGGAACTAATGTCTTTAATTTAATTACAAAATTAAATTCGGGGCTTTTAGGTTCCATTTTTGAAACATGGTTAGAACTGTGTAGCGAAAAAAACCATATATAATTCAATTAATTTATAATATATATATATATATATATATATATATATATATATATATATATATATATATATATATATATATATATATATATTGTGCTCATTCTTCTGGGTGTAAATATATATATATATATATGTGTGTGTGTGTGTGTGTGTGTGTGTAAGGCTTTAAAATAATAGTGGATACATGTGTCTTAGCACATAAATAGTAATGAAGTTAATAAAAAAAAGATTAAAAGAGATAAAGAGTGATAAGTATGCACACGAGAGTTAGGGCTTGTATTGGTTCGCCTTTTGGTCAGTATAAGTACACACCCTGTTAATTAATTACAAAATCCTGTCAAAAAAAAAAATAAATAAAATTGAAAAAAAAGCCTAAGTTGTTTCAACAGTCCTTACAATTATTTCTCATAGTCGATATCTTGGCAAAAACCGCAAGTCCCACACATCACCTATCACGACTGAAGGAGAGAGTTAAGAGATTTCACTAAGTGGCGCCCGTCAAAGAATGACAGGCACCACGGTCCACTTTAAGGAATACAATTGCGACTACATACACTAAACAAACGTTTTTCCCACAAAATACTTTTTATGATGGGACTCATTTCCACCACACATCCTGTATATTATTTGATTTTTCCTGGACAAAAAACCACATAAATTTCTTCAGTTTTTAATGAGCCTACGAATGCGCATGCGTAGATTGCCAACTGCATGTCTGTGCAGACACCAAGAGAATGTTTCAACGATGAAAATAAAATGGTTAATGAAAAACATTTTACGTCAATGTGGCTGGTAAAACACGTTAAGAGTAATATATAATAGCCAGCTACTCGTTTTCCAAACACACCTGTCTACTTGGGCGCTTAGCCAATCCCTGTTACAGACGCCTGCTCAGGCACATTCGTGTTTGTTCAACACCTAGAAAGCCGCGTAGTTAAACCTACTATGGTGAGCGCGTTACAATTTCTGGGAGAGAGATCCTAGTCTGGCGGTATCACCAATTTGTTCAAAGCCAGTACACTCAAACCCTCGGTCACGATGGCTTGTGACTTTGTGATAGTACAATCATCGACGGTTCCCAAAACACTTTCCTCCATCAAATTTCACTCACAAGGCTTGGATTAACCCGTGATTTAGGCTTGGTTTTTGGTACTGCACGCTGGTATCGCCTCTTAGACAAATCAATCACGGTGAAGTTCCAACCTGGTTCTCGGAGCCGGAATGCAAATGTTCCAACCCTTCGGTCACGTGACCATATCTCATATGTCACTTTCGTCATTTTTCAACTATCGCATCTTCATGCGTCATGTCGTTTTTTTTTTTTACATAGCACACACACAAAACTTTGATAATGGTACATGAAGGCTGAAAGTATTCAAACATTGGACAATTCATATTTAAACTTTCACCGGAAACCAGGAAATTGGTTAGAAATTTAGAAAAAGTGAACAATACAATCCTTCAACTGAAAAATTACGTCATTTACTTTTTATGTTTGAAGAAAACTTTTCATATGTAGAACATGAAAAAGCTACTAAAAATGAAGACCCTCCTGGATAAAACTTACAGAATACCATTCAAAAACACCCACATTATACAGATTACTAAAAACACATAAACCAAACATAACAATGAGACCTATAATACCAGGGATAGGAAGCACCCCACACAAACTAGCTGGGATACAAAGCAAAATCTTAACCCCACTGCTCGGCACTATTAGTCCATTACATATAAAAAATTCAGGTGACCTCTTAAACAAATTAAAAAAAACATAGACATCAAAAAAAATATATGGCTAATTTAGACAAAATCTCTATACATAAACGTCCCTATAGAGAAATGCCTCAAAACACACCTAACAAAAACAGAAATTAAATTACCTCTACCTATACATAAAATCATAAAAAATATGCCAGCTAATCACTAAGCAATGTTTCTTTACTTTTGATTCACCAATGTGACCTCCTCTCAGCGATGTTCTTGCTTGTCTATTTTAGTGTTTCAAAAAGTGACCTATTAAGAAACCAACTCTTCCTATTTCAGGTATATAGACGACTCACTACTAATGTATCCACAAAATACTAATTTTACAGAGCTTGTCATCCAACTTAACAACGTTGAACCTACAATAGACTTCACCCTTGAAAATGAAACCAACCACATTCTTCCCTTCCTAGATATCATGTAACACAAAAAAATAATGAACTTAATTTTGACGTTTATAGAAAAGTTACGAACAAAAAAAGACTTCGTCCGCTTCTATTCAAACCACTCCTCTAAAATTAAATCTGGTATAATTATCGGTTTCCATTTAAGAGCATTAAGAATTTGCAGCCCCCAGTATTTACCCAAAGAAAAAATATACATAGAAAACACATTCAAAAACCTACAATATCTATATCATTTCACCCACAACACAAGAAGAAAGGCATACAAAATATACAACGGCACCATTCATAATAATAAATTATACAAGAACAGGTACATACCAATTCTGTAAAGTCCACTATCCAGAACAACCTATCCCATCTAAACAACATCTAAATAATCACAACTATTTCCAAAACCATTATGGATATAACCAGATCGAAAAATCACCCATAACAATAATATTTCAGAAGCAGGCATATATAAAAT
>OZ010573.1:68842236-68847236 GCA_963932145.1 Acanthosepion lycidas
TATTATTATTATTATTATTATAAATAAATAAATAAATAAATAAAAATAAAACAAAATAATAGTAATAATGAATATTATAAATAAAATGAAACAAATAACGTAAAAACTTTGTATAAAAATAATAATAAAAATACTCCCAGCATGCAACAAAAAGTTTGCTTGCAGGAAAACACACTTCCCGCCAAAAGACGTTGAATCTCTTTGCTATTGACCGTTGGACGGTCAAGGCATTCAATTCCTCTCTCCGGTACATTGCGTGTAATAATAATAAGTGACGTTCTTCATTTTATCACATGAAACCTTAAAACACTTATAACCAAAATACACACACCAGTACACAAAAAATAAATAAATTATATGATTTTGATTTACAATTTAACATGGGTTTACTGTTATCTCTGTGTATGTTTTTATTCCTGTGAAGTATGTTTTTATTTCATGTGAACATGAGGCTATTTCTGCTGCTATGATGTGAGTGACCTCACATATCCTCAGCAAAGAAAGGCTTTTCGTTAAGTATTTTTAAAATTATAACATCATGACAAGATCTATAAGGCATGCTATCACTAATAAATAATTTAAAATTTTAACTGTTATTAACTGTAGGACATATTTTGAAATTAAATTATTTGAACATCATTGTAAAATAAAAACTTCAAAACTTATATAACCTGCAACTGGTGAGAAAAAATGCTAAAAAAGCGAAAGTGACTTTTACGAAAAACTGAAATGAAACTAGCAGATATAGATTCGTACGAGAAATGTGCTTCCCTTAAGAAGGGTCCATCAAACGATGCACTGCAATGTTGGTCTCTGTGGCCAAACTGGTAGTGACACGCTTTGGCTAAAAACTCGGTTTTCCTGATGGAAAACAGAAAATGTTTCTTTAGTAGGATAGGATTTTTCAATCTAGTTAGTAATACATATAGGATTAATAGAAATAAAATTTGTCACTCAACTGATTCAGCACCTCGAACCTTAAAATCTTTGGTGGGAAGTATATTTAAAAAAAAAAAAGGTTTAGAAAGGTGTATTTAAAAATGCGTAGAAAAGTATATTTTTAAAAAGTGTAGAAGAATATATTTAAGAATAGCAACTGAGATAATCTACCTGGTGGCTGTGTAAGTTGCGTATTTCCTCTTAACGCCAGTAATCTAAGGTAATAAAAAAAAACGGGATATCGAGTGCTGATTTTTATGGTTGGACTTCATTATTTGAAAGATTATTGCAAGGTAGAATTGGTCCGTCCTCATTCATCCTCACGTGAACTTCTGCCTTATTCAGCTAAGCTTAGTAAATGTCAACAAAATAACTTGGAGTACTCACTTCAATTATATTCAAGTTTGACGGTAGATTAATAAATGAGACTATGAAAATAGTCGCTTATTATTATTATTATCAAATACATCTGATAAATGTCTTGTTTATAAAGAAACAGATTTTTATGACATTCAATTTTTTAAAAAATATCATATTGTAATTCATGTTAGCAAGTTAGCATGTGCGTTACGCCCTACCATTACCTCAGATAAATAATAGATCATTCCATTTTGAATGCGATGAAAGACAATTGTATATCAGAGACTCTGTTTCGATTTCGTGAGAAAATGAAAACCATCATAAATAAGTACATTTATATGACATTCAATTTTTAAAAAATATCATATTGTAATTCATGTTAATAAGTTAGCATGTGCGTTACGTCCTGACATTACCTCAGATCATATATATAGATCATTACATTTTGAATGCGAGGAAAGACAATTTTATATCAGAGACTCTGTTTGGATTACGTAAGAAAAAGAAAACTTTCATAAATAATAATAATAATAATAATAATAATAATAATAATAATAATAATAAGAAGAAGAAGAAGAAGAAGAAGAAGAAGAATAAAGATGAGGTGATAATGCTCTCATGCGTTTAATGTCTGCCTCATTGAAATAGAAATGTTCAAGAATTACTCTTTAGATTACTCTTCACATTCACATTTAATATTACAGTATTATAGATGAAGGCTAAGTACAAGTACTGATAGACGATGACATTCGTGTAAACAGAATACTAAATAACCAAATGTTGTATATAAGGCCTGGGAGATATTTTTAACTGTTTGTTGTTGTGGGAGTAAGAAAGATGCTTATGGCTTATATGCCATCATATGTATGAACCTCTTTCTTCCAGGTTGTTTTTCTATCTTCTTTTCACTCTGCTCCGTTTACTTCCGTTTTTTTTTTCTTCCTTTCTCTATCAAACACCCACCCACCATTTTTATGTAGTTTTACTCCCTCCCTCTTCACTTTATCTCGTCTTTCTCCTTTGTTCTACTCGATTTATACAAAAGTACTTTTACATATATTCAGACTATCGCTATGAATGCCCGGTGGTCTGCGGGAAATAAGAAAAATAAGCCGGATTCCCCGCAGGGATATTTCGTTCCTTTCTCTAGATAGTGTTCATTGAAAAGACTCGTGAGTATCGTAACGTGATACGAGTAAACAGAAATAATAAGCAAAAATAATAAGAAAAGCAATAAGCAAAAATAATAAGAAAAACAATAAGCAAAAATAATAAGCAAAAATAATGAGCAAAAATAATAAGCAAAATAACCCTACAGGAAAACTGTTACACTATTTACATTGTTCGGACTATTGTCCTCATCTTTATTATCATATTCACGACGTTATGGCCTTCTTCAGGTGATATATGTTGGAATTTCGAAACGCCTTGAATATAACAATAAAAATGAGGACAAAAGTCCGAATAATGTAATTATTGTAAATAGTTACAATACCTCATCTCAGATGTATAGACAGAAAAACTGCTTTGCTTGAAGAAGTTAAAAGTTATATTCATTGGTTTTGAGGCGTAAGATTTTGACGCCTTTTCTGAGATTCGCCATATGAAACAGAAATATCATAAAAGGAGCTGAAAAATCCGTAATCGATAATGTTAATAATACTAATCATAGTAGGATTGTGATTAACTCGTTTCCCAAATCACTACAATTAAATATATTTTATTTTAGAGAATGGGAAGCACCTTCGAAGATGGGGTAAATTCCCTGACTATTTATTTATCTTTTAACATTTACAAACTAGATAGGTCAATTATCACGAAACAAATTGCGAATTTCAAACTGCTTCTGTTTGCTTCGCTCTAATACCTTTGGAAAAAGTAATAATTCGTAAATATACCGCTGAACATACTGACAACAAGAAAGAAAATAACCCAGTCATCATAACACCGGTACCATCTAACCCGGTACGGAAATCCAGAACACCCAGTTCCCAGAATATAACAGGGTATAATTTAGCCTAGTCTAATATAACACCTGGGGCATGATTGGAGCTAGTCTATTTTATATCTCGGGATACAAAAAAGTCTAGTTGAAATTTTACCCTCCAAGGCAAGTTTATATATATATATATATATATATATATATATATATATATATATATATATATATATATATTACACTTAATATCGACAACTGTTTTTCTTAACTAGATGAATTCAGTTTATAAACTGGTACGTGCTAATGCACTCGGGAAAGGGTATGAATCGTCTCCCCACTCCCAGCTATGGCTAAATAGCAGGGCAGACCGGGTTCTATAGCCTTGGATGGCAACTGGTCTATCGCAGAAAGAAATGGCATCCTACTGTGGGAAAAAATCTACCTCATCAGTCATGTATCGAAAGATGTTATGGTCCGGTTCCTTGTATCACGGTGATGGTCCAAGGTAGAAGAAGAACTTGAACACGGATATGGAATAACACAGATATATTACAAACAGGAATATATACAGAGAAGTAGAAAGTGTTAGTACGAACAATCAGCTTTAATAGTAATTGTCTGAACGCGACTCTGTTTCGGACTGCCTCTGACTCAACTGACTGACTCGCTTTGACTGACTGACAGACTCCTGACAGACTTCAGACTGAATTCTCTGCTTCCTCTTGAGGCGCAGTATTTATTACGTATGGAATAGTCCATTATGTTATTATGGGTAAGGTCCCATAACACCTGATCGCCTAAGCGTGTATCACGCATGGTACATAAAAAACATGCAAGACTGGATGGTTGTTAGCAAAAGGAAAAGTTCAACATGCAAATTGTAAAATTAGAGATACCAAAATCAAACAATTCTTACGATTTAAATATCTGGGAAGTGTTTTGACAGAAGAGGAAAAGTGCGATACTGAAAACTTAAGGTGTATTGGAATAGCGAAAGACATCTTCCAAAAGCTAAGCAAAGTATTAAGAAAAAGGAAAATTTCATTAGAAACAAATAAAAGAGTAATGAACTCTTATGTAATACCAGTCTTCATATATAGCGGTGAATGCAGTACAATCCCTTCACAGACGAAGAGATTTGAAGCAACAGAAATATAGTTCAACAGAAGGATGCTGAGCATACCATGGCCCAAACATGTGTGCAACGACAAAGCTTTGGAGTAAGTAGAAACAAGAAGGACATTTATACTTAATATTAGGAAAAGAGAGTTGAAATTTCCAGGGTACATAATGAATAAAGGGAGCTTGGAGCATTTGACACTCACAGGGCAGATTGAAGGCAAGAGGAAAACAATGCATACCTAGCGAGTTTTGGGTAAATGATTGGTGGAACAAGGTTTAGGAGAGATAACAAAAAGACAAAATTTATTAAGAGCTCGAAAGGACAGGAAATTGTGGAGAGCCATGGGCGTCAGCATCCTTAAAAGTTAAGGTACATATGATAATAATCAGTAATCAGGTATCCATCTTTCTAAAAAAGCAATTAATCATCTCCAATTAATAGAGTTGCTGTTAGTTTAAAGAATAAAGTTTATATTTCTTGGTCTTTGAAATTCCAGCTTTTCATATTCTTGTCAGGTACGACATCTTATTACATGCGAAAAGTCAAGGTTTGGAAGAGTATATTCTGGCCTAGTCCATTTTATAGCATAGGGTATAAATGGCCTAGACTATTTTTTAGTCGTGTATAAAACATTGTTTC